>JAHQIW010003597.1:0-118294 GCA_019055375.1 Parelaphostrongylus tenuis
GCGGTTGTTGTTGCCAACATTTCACAGCCGTAGTTTCTTTTCCTACGAATTTTGATTCAGCGGCTGTGCGTAGATGAATGTGCTCAGTTTAGGCTACGTGTTGCTTGTCATTTGATGAACGCTCGCCCTTTCAATAGTTTTGCACTGACGTTCCGCTGGTTACTGCCGGTAAGCTATTCAGCCCTTTGCTAATTTAAAAAGTTTCTTTCTCTGTCATCAGTAATTCTTCAGTCCGAATGAAGTTTTCAACGGGTGTGTAGCTTTGAAGTGAACTTTCATTGTAGCTGGAGGAGCAACCGTTTCCAGAGGAAGTTCCACTTCCGCTACATGTTCGCAAAAAGTACGGATTGATTGAAAAGTCGTCCTGCGAGGTTCCATCGGAGAAGGATGGTTATGTTGAGAAAGGATGTTGTCGTCTTTGTGACAAAGCTATTCATAAGGTGAAATCGGGCTAATTTAGTCTTGAACTAGTCGCAGATTTCTCCAAGAATAATATGCCATTTTCTTCAGCTCAGTCACCTTGTCCGATGCCCTTCCATTCTTTGTGGAGCGCATTTTCATACGAGTTGCTTAGCTTTGGATGGCTTGAAGGGTGACCGACAAATGCTGTATCCTGTTGAAGGCAATTGTCCACGGTATATCTTACTTCATTTCGCTTTCAGTGTTTCAAATTTGAAAGTTTGTTTGTTCAATAATGGCAGTATCAACTCACGATTCAAGACATCCACTGTTGTTTCAGATGTTTTCAAAGTTACCTGTGGGGTGATATAATCAGAGATCAACGAATGATTGTACGTATTGATGAAGCCCAGGATAACTGTCCGAAAGGTCTAGTTCCAAAGCCACAACATTAGCAAACACCTTTGTGGCCTTACTAACAGTCCTAGCAGAAAAAACGGATTGATATCACTTACCTGAGGATTCTTGTGAGCTTCATGATTTCGTTTATTGCCGTGAAGTATCGCCTCGATGTGACCCGTTTTTCTTCTCATACTTCATGCATATCGTGTTGTCTTAATGATTCTCGTTTGAAGATACCTACTTACTTGAATACTTGAACAGCCCTTTTTTATAAATTGGCTTACAAATTTGAAAATATTTGTGATTTGGTACTCTGAAGCTAATTTGAACTTCTTCAACGATCTTTTCTAAAGAGCAATCTCACTACTGACTTTTGCTAAGCACTCTTAACAGCAAGATAACGATGTCAAGAAAGCATAGTTACTTTCACTAATATATGAAGACCGTGTCGAAAACGTCGTGCAATGATGAGCGCATGATTTTCTCTTTAAGATCGAAAATTAGGCCGTGATCAAAAATGAGTCTCTAGATTAAGTTTTCTCGAATTGCTTGTACGTCCATTCTTTCTCATATTACTTCTAACAGCTGTAATATTCTACGAGTTCAATAGCACCTGTCATCTGACGGCTCGAAGGAGTTAATTGGATAAATGTTTACAAGTTTGGTTCTTGTTTTGCTTATAATGGATACGATAGCGTTCTGTATGTCACAATTCATCGTATAATATGGTACAGTTTTTGGTATTTAAACGTTGCAACCACTTCGGTACCGCGTGACCCGTTTTCGAGTCACTGATTGCCGCGCTGCATCTTGGCTCACTGGAGCCTACTGTAAGGGGTGCACGTCGCGATACAAATTTGACGATTGAGTTATAATTTTATTTGTTTAGCTTTATCCTATTTATATGGTTATTCTTACAATAGCTACATTTAACAGCTCTACAAACTCTACAAAGAATTTGTATCTATTACCAGCATCCGATTTAACAACTTTTGGCTGCAAAGTTTTGAAACATTTCCAGAGAGGGATTTACAACGTATAGTTGCATCGTCGAATACAAATTGTGCAGTATCATATGCAACAAATAATTCATTGTTTTATTGTTCTTCAGAGGCGTTAGCGTTGTTCCTAAGAGCGGTAGCTTCATTGAACTCTCCTCAGTCATATCCTTTTTCTTAGTGCTCAAAAGACCCTTTTATAATAATGATAACAATGAAAATCCCATTAGAGAATTACGGCGCTGTCATTAGAGCGTGCCACCCCAGCCGATGACCGCGCCGCATGCCTCGCAAGAAATCAACGCGGTAGCGTAAGGGTTGGCATTGTTCATTTATTGAAAAGTCATTGTTATGTTTAGTTTTGGATAGCGGTGTCTTTTCGCAGTTTCTTCTTGAATCGTGATTAATTGCATTTTGTAATTCAATATTCACGTTTGATTTAGCAAACGATGATCATACCAATTCGCTGTTTTACGTGTGGAAAAGTGATTGGTAATAAATGGGAGGCTTATCTTGGCTTATTACAAGGCGACTACACTGAAGGTATGTAAAGAGTTCTACTAATGTCAATTTTCCCTGCGTTCGTAAAATCTGCTTGAACACAATGAGCTGAAGAGTCGTACCTACCGGTGGGACACTTTGGGAAAGTTTGAAGTGGCAGAGAAGATATGCGCTCTAAGTTATCCACATTTTAGTAATTCATGTATGTAGTTAATTTACAAGACAGCTTGGACCTTGTCATATTCGAAATTCGGAAGTGGGAGTTATTGCGATGAAGTAACGTTCGAATTAACTTTAGCATAGATCATTAAACAAATTCTTGTTGTCTAACCGCTTTTAGCGGTGTTATGTAAATGTTATAGGTATACCTAATTATATAGACTGATTTGCAAATTTTGCGCCATGCGGGACTCGAACCCGCATTTCACCCCATCCGGGGGTGCGTGCTTTAACCCGTTGCACTACCGGCACCTGTTTTGCCCGCGCTCGTTTTACGCTGCAACGCATCAATCTATCAGCAACCAACCGTTTGGCGTGATAGTCGATATCGACGTGCAAGCAGTCATGCCAACAGACATTGGATGATGTATAATCAAACAGGCGTCAGTACAAGTGGTTGGTCAGTGCAGTTGGTTGAGCACGTCCCCGGATAGGGTGAAATATGGGTTCGAGTCTCGACTGACGCAAAGGTTTTGCACATCACTCCACATCATTGGATATAACTTAGGTTAGCCTGATAGATCTGTTTTTTTTAGCTTTTACTCAATAAATTTAACTTTCTCTAGCTTAGTCAACCTTCTTTTCAACCCTCTTCAAACTTCTTTCGTAGATATAACACTCAGACTTGTGCAATTTACAGAAGGAAGTTTTCCCTAAGAATTCATTCAACATAGCAAACGAATCGATTGTTTGCTGGTGGGCTTGCATAGTACCAGGTTTGGTTGGGAACCACATGTATCAGCTGATTCTAGCTTGCGAAAGCTATCCCTCTCTAAATATGTATGCAAGTGAAGGTGTTGTTTCCTAACTTGGGCGAGTCATCGATCGAGATTGAACTGCGCAAATCAGACTTCACCGGGAGGCCTCCAAAAACTCATAGACACATTTTTTGAAGTAATTTTGTGTAAAAATTAGATAAGGAAAGATCGGAAATAGAGAGTATTACAAGAAATGTTTGAAAATTTTCATATTTTACCACATTCACTTGTAGGTGATGCCCTCGATGCGCTGAATCTGCGCCGTTACTGTTGTCGTCGAATGTTGCTATCACATGTGGACTTGATAGAAAAACTTCTCAATTACCATCCATTGGAGAAGTGATCCAATGTGTTCACGTTATTGTGATTCCAGATTGACTTTTTGATTGACAGAGATTTGTTTCTGCTATCTGAGTCCGTATTGATGGTGTAGAGTTCAATGAATTTATCTATTTTGTGTACAAAGTTATTTAAAAGCGCTGGAAATCTTTCGTTGAATACTTACAATCTAATTCTATCGATTATCGATACATATCGCTTTGAATATTTTGTCGGCACATTGATAACTTCCTGAAATATTCTACTTGTTATCATTGGGAAGAGGTCCTCTCATGTTGCGTTCGCTTTCTCGTTTGCTCTCCTTTCGTGAAAAGTTTTGATGAATGAATCGGCGATCTTTGGGAAGAAACTGTGTCGATCACCACACCAATAGTGTTACTGACTGAAAGGTAACCAGTTATCACAATAAAAAAGTTGTTTTATGGACATAATTTGAATTCTCAAGAAGGGTGTGGATCACCATTGAATGTGTGAACAGGATTCACTCGGTCACGGTGCCTCATAGATGTTCCGAAACATATACTATTACATTTTTATTATTTATTTCGTATGGCCCGTTATCGCAGTTCACCGGGCTGATTCCAGTACTGATTGAATTCGGGTAGTTTCCTCGGATTTGTACCCAAGAAACTTTTCGAACATTTCACATGTTTCTTCGGATGTCGTTTGAAAATCTCGTCTTCTACGAATATCGTAGAATGCGGGTAGAGACGTCGTTTCTTGCAATCTCGGAGGTAGCCGAGCTAAGGCGTTTGTCCATTGAATACGAGAGAGTAACGGTGATGGAATTGCACTAGCATTGTTAATCATTTCCTTGATATACCACATCACAACTTACGTGCCACCACGCCTATTAAATCAGGTTGAATCTGGTAATTTCGTCAAATATATCATATCGACTGTTTTACGAATGTACTTCGATCTGATATTGATCCTCCATCCAACAGATTGTCTCTTTCAATATGCATCGCAATCATTTTTGAGCCACGCCAAGACTGACTTTTAGAGCCCGATACAAGTGTTTCGACCTTGCATCTCGTCAGTCGGGCAGACACCCTTTCTCGTCTTTTTCTAATCCCTGTGGGTGCTCCAGTCCCCACACTAAGAGTTAGTGACGACGAACGTTTAACACTCTATGTCCAGTGAAAAACTCACCAAAAGTGTTGTACACTCGATTGCTCGTGGCTAGTATATTCAGTATATCATAACTTTCGTTTCGAGTGTTTTCTGATCACTTACACATGCGTGGCCCCAAGAATGATTGCAAGGCATATTGAAATTTGAGCTGTGGTCTTAAGAAAACACTCGAAACGAAAGTTATGATAGATTGTCTCTTGATTGCTTTGTGAGTAGATAACTTGCTAATTTCAATATTTCGTAATTTCTCATTCTTTTTCTCATCTCCTTTTGATTTCCTTCTTGCTTATCTCATTGTGAGATTCTCTGCTTGCGCTAATTTCTGGTCTGCTTCGCTTTCTCTCTGGAGAGAAATTGCGTTTTGTCCGAAACCTTCTTTTTCAATGTTTGTTTTTTTTTTCTCCATTGTAAAGCAAACATGACGAGGTTGGTATCAAACCCCAGTGGGGTAAGGTCTAGGCACCTTCACTTTCTTCTTCAAGTTCGGCGATGATTTGAGTTGATTCTTCAAGGTTACTCGTCTTTGCGATACCGCTGTGAGCATCCACACTTTGATAGCAATTTCCTGATAACTTACCAAAGGAAGCAGGGGACCGATACGAATCTTGAGGTAATTTGCCAACGGAAGAATAAGACAGGATTGTTTGTATTTCCATGTTAGCGCTTCAAACGTGGTACCTCTTTCTTCATTAGCAGCTCCTGGATAATCTTGAGTTTTGCCACAGCAAGAGATTTCCCTCTACACGATCCATTTTTTCGGACTTAGTATGTGAATTACAGCATTTCTGTCATCTGATTCGTCTCCTCGTACTCGGTACCCGCGTGGATATTTTCAGTTTTCGGATGTGAGTTTAGCTATTGTTTGAGGATTTCGCTTTCTTTATGAGTGTCGTTAGAGTGCTGGCCGAGTCCTCCGAGGAGTCTTAGAACAATCGGGTTGAAGAGTTCCTGTTTCGACTCCAAGAAGAACTCTTTCCGCAAATAGATATATCATCTCACTTGTGAGGAAATAGATCCATGAGCTTCTATTGTGACAAGGCGAAGCCGTTCAGTTTGATTGTAATGCGGTCTGTCTGCAAGGAACACAGAGACTCGAACTGGAGAATGGACGTAAGAGACACTCTCTGAGATCGGTATGCTATTTGTCGTTTCTGCAGGAGTCTAACCGACCTGTTTTGTTCTCTGTAATGGGATCGGTGTCTATCGGTCGGTCGGTTGGTTGGTTGGTTGGTTGGTCGGCCGGTCTCCGCCTATTTGAACACATTTCGATTTCTACACGTTCTCCCCCGCCCAGTTGCACCCGCATTGCACTTTCGTATGAGAAGGACTCAGTCTCAACCACCGACTGGCTAACTAGCTGTTCATCGTCGTAACTATGATTCATACGGTTCTATAAATATCGTAGGACACGTAAGTTTGGGGAGTTTACCTGTCTCAATCGTCTCATCGTGGAACTAGTTAGTTTTCGTCCATAGCTCTTGAGATATGCAACACTTACCTTGTCTTGGGCGGCCCCTTTTGCTTTCTTAATAATGTCTCGAATTCTCAATTGAAGCTCTCATTTTCACTCAACTGAATGATTCATGAACTTAACTCAATAGGCTGTTCTCACTATGAGTCGTTTCAGGGAGTTTTCTTTTTTTTCCCATGTGGTTTTCTTTTCAATCGAGTTTATTTTCCTGCAACAAATAAATTAACGAGTGCTACTAGACGAGGTGTACGAGATATTATAGCAGCTCCATACTCTTCCTTAACTTATTGTATCCATTTGTAATTCCTTTTCATACTGAGTAATACTTAACCCTTTCGGGACCGTCGATCCACCCTCCTCTGCATCTCTAACGCCCAGCGTGAAAACGCATTGAATGTATTAATGAGCTGTCATCGTTCGCTTGACAGGAACTATTAATAGGAGTGTTAGTAACCATTCCAAAGCTGAGATTTCAGGCTACAGCCCATGTACCTCGTTTTCGGAGAAGCCTTTTTTTACTTTGCTACAGAAGGGAAGTTTTGCGTTGCAGACGCGCCTATTTCTCGCTGAGCAAAGCTCTTTCTTTGGAATAATAGTAATCATTCGATACCGTAATCGTTGCTGATTCCAACGCTGTGCTTAAATCCTGAAAGTACCGTTTCCCTGGTTTTTTGAAATACCTGCAACGTAGGATAGCAGACTGAAGTCTCAGATTTCGAATGGTTGCAAACACGCCTATTAAAAGTTCCTGTCGAGCGAATGAGGTCGTTTTTTTTTATTGTCTTCTCATAACCGCATAGTCGTTTTTTTTATTGTCTTCTTATAACCGCATAGAACTTGTTTTTGTATCATTTCAGTTGTGTTAATATTGTCAATTTCCTATGTTATGTTATATGTAGATATATTATGTTGTTATAAGCAGGAAATAAAACAATAATATCTTTGAACTAATGCAATAATACATTCAATGCGTTCTCACGCTGGGGTTAGAGATCAAGAGGAGGTGGGCCCATTGTCCGAAAGAGATAGGGAAAAGTTAGTCCCAGTACTGTTTAGTCGACTCTCAAACGAAGTGGTGAAATTTTCCTCATTAGAGAGGCTACTGGTAAAAGCTAGGGAAAAAGCTCTCGACTTTGATCAATCCCTGGGGGATGTATCGCACAATCGACCTTGATTTTTAGCTTCGTTTGAGGTGATTGAACGCTTATCTGGCCTCTAAAATGACTCGTGGTAGCTTACCGATGTATCAGTCAGTATTTCTTTCTTACCAGACAAGTCTAGTCCCAATTCGCTAACCCCGGAGACACGGAAGGCTAGGTGAGCCTTGAGAGCGGGATCGATCGACCGTTGATTGATTGGTCCTGTTTGTGGCAGAGTACTTTTGACTAATGCGCAACACGCGCTCATTACTGGTGAATTAAAAATAGTACTGGAGACCGCATGATTCCTCGTGTTTTGTGACAAGCAAACAGGGCATTCGCGTGTTCAAGTGGTTCCTAGTCGGGACTTATAGTACAGATCAGTTGCTCTGTTCAGGTTGTTCATCTGAACTTTTATCAATTTGTTGGGAAAGGTTTGATATATGATTGTGGCTATTATGCGCCACCAGTCATCCACACCGCTTTCATTTTTGTCCCTTCCACTGCCAACCGATCGTACGTCGATTTATCTTCCTTCAACGGGGTTGGGGTTGGTTTTTGTGCTCACATTCTCACTTAGGGGCTAACACACCAACAGTGCAGCAGTGTTCTCGTTCCCATTTTGTAGCTCTTATTCTGTCCTTACATAGAGGTTATTTTGTTCCTTGTTTCGGCGTCAATCTATTCAGCTCCTGTTCATGTTTTCTGAGGATTAGGTGGTCCTAAAGATCCGGATTAATCTTTGATCCTTCGCCAATTTATGACAATGGTAAGCCCAGCTGGATTCAATGCCGGTACGTACTTAACAGACTAAACCCCTCAAGTATCACTTGCTGATAGCTTCGATCATTCATATCGAAGAAAAAGTGGTTACAAAGCTGTGGCTTTGGTGGTGTAGTGGTAGCGCTCGCATCCGGTAAGGATAAGATATAGGTTCAACTCTTGCCTAAGGTTGAATCTTTGTGTACCACTCACTCTTCTTAGATGAATATGACAGTAGTTTTAGCAATATCCCTCTTTTCAACTGGACGTTGTAAAACTTGTCAATAAACAGTAGTGAGTGATTTTCAAGGTCACACACAGTGTCCACCACCATCGTCTGACATTTGTCCTCTAGAACGACTCTGTTCTGAATCTGACCATGAGCATGACTTCTACGAAATAATTTAGTCTGCAGGAGGTTGAGGAGAACAGATAGAGATTATTTGGAAGCCCGATGTCTACTTCTAAATGAACTGGAAGTTTGATTAGGCCATCGCTCCTTCGCTCCTCCATTGTTTTCTACGTATTTCAATCTGGTAGCTCATCTTTTCTTCGACCGAATGATGAATATTATTTCATCAAGGCGTAAACATTGACTCTCGTGATATGCTTAATATACTGTTTGCTCTATAAAGGTTGTTAAAATATTTCCTGAATTATGGGTGTATCTCTGGTTCATTTGTAGACTTGTGTGCTTTCGATCTCTTTTTCTTTTTAGCGGAGTACTATCAATATGAATTTTTAGTGCAAATTGTTTACAGCTTCCTCCATAGTTTGATATTCGTATCACTTATTTATCATAATTCATTTTGTTTGTTTTTCCAGATCACTCTTCTAGTGCTGGGCCGTTTGAACGGTGCATTATCTGCTTCGAGACAGCACGACAATGACGCGTGAGTTTTGCTTCTTATGAACTTTTGCTTATTTCCTTCATATATGGAGATATTCTACTTTGCCATGTAGGATTGGTGTCCTCATCGTAAGTGTTGGTAAATGATGGTCGAGTGTACTTCTTTCTACATAGCTAGATTCTTAACCCTTTGGGGAAGGCATGCATCATTTTAGATTCACGATTACTTGAAGGCCTTTTCCCTGCAGAACTTTTCCCCTGAACTTTTAGTTATCATTTCATAGCTTAGAAACGGTACTTTTGATTTTTGATACTTGAAAGATTTTGATACTATGCTCAGTTTGTAAAAAAGCTGTCTTAGTCCGGTGTAGCAGCCAAGAGAAAATCACATTTCACCTTCGGCGCATATTGTTTTATCGGCTGGCGTCTGTGCTTGGCTTTTCACTAATTATCTTCTACTCATTCAAAAGCCTGTAAAACGGCAATTTCCATATGTTGAGAGAACTCCGAAGGTTTTACATAGTCTTCCTTTTTTCCTCAGAACGCACTATGAAGTCCTTTTCAACATCAAACCCCGTTTCACAATCAGCGTTTGGCAAGCTTTCGAATGAGGACTGAAAGTTCAGTGAAGAACAAATCACAGGCGCCACTTGTGCAAATAATGAGCGTTGAGCGTGAGACGTAAATTTTTTCTTAGCTGCTACAGCACTCTTAGTAAGCTTCCTCAAGAAATGCAGTATTGAAAATGCCGTTCTCTAAGCTCTTGAACGATTACTAATTTTGTAAGGAAATACACTCTTCAGCGAAAAAATTCTCGAAGTAATCGTGCATCTCGAAGATGAACGTTGTTACAAAAGGTCAAAGGAATCGATAGTTCCTTTTACGGATCAGAGGGAGCTCATATCAGACAGGTTAACAATGATTTGACGATCTCGGAAGGTTGAGAAGGTACGTTGAGTGACCCACGGATTGGTCCGACCATGATGACATGTGCATTGTGAAGCATCTTTGGCCATCATACCACACTACCTCTCACCATTATAAAATTTCGACGCCATCGATAAATATGCTTTTGAAACTTTGCTAAATATGCTTTTTTGATTTATGGTTTGGTCCCGCTGACTGCTGCGTAAAAGTGTATCATAAAGTTGTCTAGGTGGAAATCAACGAGATCTTGCTCGTGAAAGGAACATGAAAAAACAGCTTGAACTCAAGAAAAAAGCTGGAGCAGCTGCGAAGGAAGCTAATGTGGTAAGCATCCTTAGTAAACTTTTGTTATTGAGAGTTTTGAGTGGTGCATTTAAATCATCTACCATTGCTGAAAATCGTTAGAAACAACAAAGGCAATTGAAATCTTTGTTTTCTAGTAAGGAACTGGATCATACTTTAGCAGTTGTCGTATCTTCTATCTCTAGTGATCATTTATTTATTTTCTTTGCACTTTGATTAGAAAATAAGTTCGACATTATTGAATAATAGCGAAAATCAAAACTTGAACAAGTTTCCGATAGGAAGAGCAGAAAGTTATATGGATCTATTTGTTTCCTGTTCGTTGCTCTCTTATTAATATTATTTTTTCTTTTTGACCGTTTTTTTGCTGTAAGTTTCGTAAGTATATCTTCAGGAATAATAGATTGATATTAGTGTTGTAATCAGAACTATGAAGATCTGCACTCTGGTTAACATCGACTCAATTTTCAAACGATGCACTGACAGCAGAGAATGTTCATTTTTTTGGAATTCATTAAGTTCGCGATAACTCAGACTTAATGGAAAAATGATTTTTTTTTTGTAGAGTCAGAGAAATAAATTGAAGAAAATGTACAAAAGAACAAGAAGTGCGTGAATATAAAGTGGGATAACGTACAATGTCATTGTAACCTTTCAGAGAAGATGTTTTTGTAATATACTAATTTTTTTAGGAAAAGTCAGAAGTGATATAAATATGAACTGTTTAGTGAAATGCGTGTTAGATTTTAGTTTCACATTAGTTTGCTCAGAAAAAAAAATATTCTACAACGAACGAATATTGATAGAAGACGTAAAATTATCATAGGGTCTATCGACGGACGCAAGAATGACACGTGATGCCGAGGTGATGAGGCTGAAGCAAGAAAAAGCAGCTGCAAAAAAAGCCGCCGAAGAGGCGGCAAAAGCATCTGATGCGAAAAAAATAGCGAAAATCGACCCGCTCAAACTGTGATTCATTCGCCATGTGAGTTTCTTTTGAGCAGATTTAAATTCATTTGAGAATTTAGTTGAGGAAAGTGGTTCATTGGTGCTGAGTGATATGCAGTTTTGCCTCCAAAACTGCAAACAATTGTTAACAGGGCGATGGCCTTAGTGATGTAATGATAACACACGCGCCATATGGGTCGCAAATTTGCTTAGCCTGGATTTGAAAGTCGTGTAACACTCAACACCCTCGGATTGGTCAATAAAAATATATGTAAATTATGTTAGGTCTTCTCATAAGTTTTGGCTCTAGAATATCAAACAACAAATTCGTTAACCAATAGTAAATAAAATTATTGCTTGACAGCACTGTTTAGAGTATGCGCTATCAACCTGATCACATTTCTGCCATCTCTTAAGCAACAAACCGTTGCCTCTTTGCGCAGAATTCCTTGAGCTTTCTTCGGTACCACGTTTGTCCATACTTGCCGTATCAATCCTCTCAACGAAGGCTTTATCGCACTTTGTTACCTACGAGTACAAACAGGGACACTGCAAAGACCACCTTCGGTAAAATCAACCGTGAAAAGCCCAAAGATTTGTGTTCACGAAGTCACGTCGACGTCGACATCGCCGCAGTCATTTTGCTTCAACACAGCGCGGGGCCGCATGTCGCCAAATTCACAAAGTACAAATTGACCGGATTGGGCTGAGAGTTGCTGGATAATCTACCGTACACTTCTGACTTTTCTTCGTCTAACTAACATCTCTCATGGTCGATGCAGCGCTTGCTGGACAAGAAGAAGTTCCAATACACCAGTATTCATTTGCCTCGAGGACTGACAACTTTCTTTGCGTCCAAGAATGAAGACTTTTATGAGCACGGTGTTGATTTGTTGCCGGAGAGATGGCAGAAATGTGTTCTGGCCGACGGTGCATACTTTGAATAGAGTTTTTGAACTAGAGATTTGGTGTTAATTGCTCATATTCCAAAATTTAAGTGAAGACCTAATATCTTGTATTTGATATCTCAATTGCGCTGTAGGAACTAAATAGCGTTGCTAAATCACATACTTGGCTATTTAACGTACAGTTTACTTTACAGGTGATATTTATGGCGAACGATCTTATTTGGGATTTGAATCGCATAAAGTTCTTTAACCGTTTTAAGTGCTGCTGTTTGATAAATTTTTTCAGGAGATTCATTCTCTTCTGATCTTGGGACTTGGTAGAGGATACATGTATTTTATTTGTATTGATGATCATATTCCGCGATCTACCAGCCTCAAGGTTTTGTGGTGTCGCTTCAATGAATAAAAATTTCTGAATACTCTTCATTACAGCAATTGGTTTATCGTTTAAATTCCGTCCTCTGATATCGTGTTGTTATTGCTGCTCATAGCATAATGATGGTCAACAACACCACTTGCAGATTTATTGGCAGTCCTCAGTGGTTGCTGTTCTTAGCTGGGAGATTCACAACATCAAATAAACAAGTAAATAAGTAAACTGATAAGTAAATAAATAAATAAATAACTATATATATATATATATATACATATATATATATATATACATATATATATATATATATATATATATATATATATATATATATATATGCTTGATAATTATCTTTGGCGTGGCCGAGTGGTTGTGATGAAGCGCGCTCGGAGCCGAGTTCCACTCCAATTTCTTCGCCACTCAACAACAATGTCTTGTGGAACGCCATAGCAAGGATATCTTCGAGATTGCAAAGAGACATGCTCAACTTGTAATCTACGTCGTATAAGAAGAAAAATGAACTGAATGTTAGAAGTACTGGGATCCGCACAATGATTAAGAAAATAATGTGATGCCTGATCAGTTTTAAAAAAATTACCTTTTGAGCCATGCATGTGGTCTGCTATGGGCACTTGCAGAGTCCAATGCACGTATTTCGGCTTTGGCAGCCTCGTCATTTGGGCAGTACCCTTCGCCTTAGTCAATTCTTTTGGAAGAAACCAACCGCCTTACATTGAGTAGGCGACGAACTACTATTTACACGTGCCGTCAAATGAAAGAAAGTCCGAAACACATCTATTTTGGCTGCATAAGTGCTCATAAAAGACGATGTCCCGCAAAACTCGCTTCTGTTAGATGGTAGCGTCGATTTTGACGTTTCTATTGATGAAAACCAACGACGGCTTTCCGGTGGCGCTAATGCCGGCTCAGAAGGTTGAAGATGCGGGAACATGACTGCGGTTCGTGGTTTTTGCTAGTGTGGACCTCTGCTAACCATTGTTGAGAAGTTGACATTGATTCTGGAGAGTGTGGAGTGGTGCGGCTGTGAATATCTCATCCGTAGAAGCACCTTTGACAAAAGAGCAGCAGTCACCAAACGAACCATTCGGCGAGCCTTTGAAAGCCATTTTTCTTCCATCTTTTTGTCCAGAAAGTGAATATGGACGGTATTGTTATTGCGTAACTCAAGCTTATTTATGGCATGTTTTGGACGGTCCAGTCGCTGTTACTGAACTTTCTGAGCCATTTTGTGCATCGATCGCTCTGGACCTGATTGAACTTGGCATCAGATTTAAATGTTTTCGGGAATAGGAGAGGTGATTTAGCGACCTTTTTGTGGATGGTCTCCAATGCCTTTAGGCTCTTTGAAACGTTTCACGACTGTAGACACTTGCTGGTTTGAAAGCAGTGTATTTTAACAATGTTGTTTGTTTCATTCCCGTCTTGTGCAACTCAATACTACGATACGTTGATTTTTACGATCCATAGCTTAAGCACTCCTGAAAGTAGACAAAGCGGATTCTGGATGGAGATTGAACAAAGTATTCAGCAAGATTATCAGCAAAAATATAACAGAACTATTTAACTGCTAAAATTGACAGATTCCAAAATTATCAGAACTTTTTCCTCACCTTGTATATATTCATGAAGGATGAACCAGTGACCACGTGTCTGTCGCAGTGCACCCGTACCTACTGCTCTATTCTCCCTCTAAGTTTTCTTCTGACTATACGTCGCCGATGGTTCGACGCTGCGGCCAAAACTCAATGAATTTCCATCTCTCATAAGTCGCTGAATCTATATTAGTCTTGTTTGAGAGAATAGCAGCACTGACTTCATCCATCGATAAGTTACTGCGAATTATTGTAAAGGCTAGATAAGCATATAAATCACTTCTTGCGATGCCTTATAAAGTCGAATGCATGGCGCATCCCTTAAGGATTGGTCTGCACCGAATTTTATTCTTCAGCCTAGTAGGGAAGATATAGCACCTGGCGTTAATCAATCTCTGAGGGAACCAATTCATTCGACGTTCTTGAGAACCGTTAGAGATAATTCGATCTATATCTGACATTTATAGCAACTCTTGGTGGCCTTCCGATGTTTCAGGTCAGTACTGATATCCTCCCGAACATGTCAGGTACTAAATCAAACTGATCCTGAAAGAGTAGAAGGTTTGCGAGTCACAGATGATGGATTGGACCATCGGAAATGTGTGTCGCATGTCACCTTTAACTGCTGCTCCACACGCATTATGTATGGAAAGTTGCTTCTTTTCCTCTAACATTGTGCTCATCAAACTTGGTCCAATCTTGCGTATACTTGATTCGTCGCTAGGCCACCATATGTGATTTTTGGGCCAAATATGGATTCGACACGTGTAGGAGCTACAGACTGAGTCGATTACATGGCAAGACCATCTGCTATCAATTAAGGCTGGGTACTTTGTCTGTGGCCTAGCTTCCCGCACTCAAAAGTTATACGTGACTTTTGATGAAATAGCGTGGTATCGGGTTTTTCGTACTGTATACTCTTCATGAACGTTTCACTCATTTTCACATAGCTCTAACGTATATGTATGTTTAGGCAGAGGAAGTGGAGGTTCAAAAGAAGAGTTGAGCAATATGCTAATAGTAATTACCTGTCACCTGTCGTCTCAGTGATCGTCGAGTACCAGCAACACTTCCACATTTCCCTATCGCGTGCAAGAGTAGCCCAATGGGTCCTCCTCGCTCTAGAGTTTTGCTGAGCATCATATCTTTCTTCTATACCTTTCGTGAAGAAAGCGGACCAAAGAGTTGGGGGTCTTCCTGCAGACCGCTTGATATCCCAAGGAATCCACTCGGTATCGGCTCTCGTCTATCGGTTTTCGCTGAAGAGCATCACGTGTCCGGCCCACAATATTTTCGAAGTCCTAGCGTGTAGAGCGGCGTCTCTGATTTTTGATCGTTGACGTAGGGCGGAACTTCGGATCTTTTCTTACATTTGCGAGATACGGAATACTCCTAGCATCGACCTTTCGACTGCGCGTTCGATAACGCCAAGTGATTGTTCATCCTGCTTACGTAGCAACCAGTTTTCCGCTGCATACATTGAGGCAGGGATAGTCGCGAGCCAAAAAGGTGGGCGTGAGGTCGGATCTTCTTTGTCCTCTCCACTACATCTTCGATGCTCTTAAACGTTCCTCAAGCCGCTCGTTTCCTACTCAACTTTCGAGCTAGGTCGTTCATCATGTTGATTTCATGACCTAGATAGATGTAACTGGAGAATTCGGAGATTATTGTTCCGCTGAGTGTGAATGGGGCATTCAAAACCCATCCGTTCCTCATGAACATCGTTATCGTTAGATTCAGTGGAAGACCACTGTTTCCAAAGGCGTTATCGAAATCGGTCAGCATTCGTTCCGCTTGGCTGATGTTCAACGTTATGAGGACAACATCATCAACAAAGTGAAGATGGTTCAATTGTCGGCTGTCAATTTTCACTCCCATATCGTCCCACTCAATGCTCGCATGACGTTTTGGAGGGTGGCAGTGATAACTTTGGCGAAAGCGCATCGCCTTGTCAAATCCCCCTCCTTGCGTCAATGGTGATATTGCTGTAGAATGGAGGTATTTTGTCGTGAAATTTTTTATAAAGCTCAAGAAGAATCATAATGTACCGAGTAGGGACGCTCTGGTTATCCAAAGCCTTTACAATCGCTTCTATTTCCACTGAATCAAAGGCTTTCTTCAGATTGATGAAAGTGAGACAGAGTGGTTGTTTGTACTCTCGTGAAACTTAATGAGTCTTGTAATCGTGTGGATGTGGTCTAAGGTACTAAATCCTTTTTGGAGCCCTGCATGTTCGCATGGCTGTCCTTCGTCCAGTGTTCTCTCAATCCTGTTTAGGATGACTCGAGTGAAGGGTTTATAAACAACGGACAGCAAGCAGATTGGGCGATAGTTGCCTATGTCGTCAAGGTCTCTCTTTTAAACAACTATACAGTCTTACCGGTTTTCCACTGAATGCGAACCTTGCATTCTGGCAGGAAGCGAGTGAAAAACCGAGCCAAGATGTTGATGAGAACTGGCGATAGGTTTTTCAGGTGTTCTGGTCTAATCCTGCCTGGATCGGGTGTTGTTCTGTTAATCACCGACGATAATAGCATGTCGGATTTTGCTAGGGACGACCGGTGGAACAACGTAGTCCTCTTCTTTCAATTTATATGACGGTAAGAGGACATGGCTAGCGAAGAGATCCCAGTAGTACTGGTGGATAATTTTCTCCATTGCCCTTCTGGAAGCTGTAAATGTACCGTCGGATATCGGAGTGCGATCATCTTGGGGTCACAATTGGCGAAGCCTCGCTGGCTGTGCGAATGCTCTTCCCAGCTTCTGCTATAACTGCTGCTCTATTCTCTTTGAGGTCCTCCCTTATGGCTTCACTGCAGCGTTTCGCAAGATCGGACGTAAGATTTGTGTTAGCTGTAGCTCGTGCCATTCCACGTTGACTTATCAGCTCGAGTGTCTGCGGAGAAAAGCATGTCTTCGTGACTTTGGGACTCTCGGCTTTCACACCGCTAACGTGAAGATATTCGACGAGCCGATCGTATTCTTCGTCGATGCTGTCGACAACGGTATCTTCCCGAAAGCTGACTAGTGATTTAGATACAATCTAGTTTATGAAAGTTCTGGGACTTTGTTGTTTGAATTTAGCGGCTTTCTTTCCTTTTCGCGGAAAACGGAACGTTACGCGAAGGAGGCGATAATCTAATCCCGTGTAGAACTTGGGAGCAGTAGCGACATCGGTCAGGCAAAACCTTCGATTTACTAAATG
Organism: Parelaphostrongylus tenuis; assembly: GCA_019055375.1. Classification (NCBI taxonomy): domain Eukaryota; kingdom Metazoa; phylum Nematoda; class Chromadorea; order Rhabditida; family Metastrongylidae; genus Parelaphostrongylus; species Parelaphostrongylus tenuis. The sequence continues at coordinate 17,253 of JAHQIW010003597.1, forward strand.
TGGTCTGTCTTGTTATGGTACTCTTCATTGGAAGACCCTCACGTCCATCGCTGAGAGTGAGGCTTTTGGGATTCCGAGTTATTATGCATAGTTTGAGTCGTCATGATAAACTCAGACAGCCTCTCACCCTGTTCATTCCATTCTAGTCCATGGGTCCCTACATGTCGTTCTTCAGACGTTTTTCTAGGTCCAATTTTCGCGTTAAAATCTCCGACAATGGCCGTCAAGAATTTATGGTCTTCTTTGAAGAATTTTTCGAGGTCCATATAGAACGCTTCGACATCGTCTTTGTCATAGCTTGATGTTGGTGCATAAGCAACGAAGATGGTAAAAGCCGGCATTGAACCACATCGTTTCAACTGTAATCGTCCGTTACGGGTTGTTAGTTGTTCAAATAAATCGATGTTCGCGGTCAATTCGATTTGATGAGGACACCACCGACACCTCTGCTATCGCATGTTCCAAGGAGCAATTTTCTCCGGTGTCATAAACAGCTCAAAAGGATGGCGTCTTCGCACCTCAGCAAGGCTAATGAAGTCGTAGCTTATCCTTCTTGCTTGGGTCAGTAAATCTTCTACAGCGGATTCGTGAGCAAGGGTTCTTACATTGTAGTACAGGTCGCCATTTTAGTCCGTTCCGATCTTGGCAGCCTAGTTTGGTCCTGAGATTTTAGCAGCCTCTTCGTACTTGTCCTACCTGGCGCTGTCGTCTCAGGGCCTCCTTCGAGTTCAGGGGATTGAGGCCCATAAATCTTGCTGTTTTTGGCAATTTCCCACCTAACGTTTATCTTGATAGCTCTAAATGTGGGGGCTGGGTACTCACGAGTAGCTTGCCAGTCTTTCTCTGAGGAGCGGAGGAGCTTGTTTGTTGGAGGCGACTCCTAACCGCCTCCCATATACTTCCCAGCCGCTTGATTGCAGGCTTTTGGCCGACGTGACTCTTAGAAATAGAGTTTTGTCAAGCGGCGCTGCAAAAGAAGGGAGCTCGTCCCCTGAATCCACCTGCGTCTCTGGGAAACACACGGTCGCTTTTGGTTCGCGTTTATCCCCTATCCACCACCTGAGGACGCGCCACGTGTCCTCGCGACTAACCGAGCGGGATCCTCAAAGAGGGAGTTCCGTGACTAATAATAATAATAACAGCGGTTATTCTATTTATTAAAGTGATCTTTTGCGAGATCGTCCCATTGTTAATGGAACGCAAAAAGCGGAAAGAGGAGTTGTGACTGTTTGATAGGGTGGAAAAAGAAACGAAAATGAAAGTGTCGAAAAAGAGGGTGTGCAGAAAACAGTTTAATTATCCACTATATAAGTGAGTGGTCACAGAGCCCTGTAGTAAATCTGTTTTAATTTAGAAGGATAAAGCAAGAAAGAGGGAAAAGAAAAAGTAGTCTGGAAAGTCGCTCAAAAGTATGGAAATATACAGGGGTAGGTCGATGTTTCGTTCTTTATACCATATCCCCAATTAATAGTTTTCATAGCGTAATAAACATTCAGCCGCTCTGTACAGATATTTCTTCTTTCTAGAAAGTTTTTAGCTTTTTCTATGATACATCTGACGACTTAGTTCCAAATTCGATTCATCACTAATTCGAGATACAACAGCCGTTAAGTTTAGGAAATATCACCCTCCACTAACTATATCTCTTGAGTTCAAATGAAAAAAGTAACGTACAAAATTATAGTTTGGAACTTATTTCCCAATTATACAATTCTTGATGCGAGTCCACTTGGCGCAGAGGTTGGAGGCTGCCTACAATACACACTAGCTCTTTGGCTGGTTCATTTTTATAGTGCAGGCTCATCAAACCTCCGCAGTGAGCGATGTGACACTGCACTTTTTTGGAAAGATGGTAACGCTACTCTAATACATTGATAGTTTTCCGAGTCTTTGAATTCGGAATAGAGATCTCCGAAGGTAATTGCATAGGCCAAGTCTGAGTTCATCCAGCTATAGGATATTACGACTGAGTTAATAACTTGACGTCACCTAAATCACCTGTCGTCCCGTTGATCATCGAGTGACTCGAGCGGGTACCAGCAACTCTTCCATTTTTCCCTATTGCGTGCAAGAGTAGCCCAGTGGGTCGTCCTCGCTCTAGGAATTCGCTGAGCATCATATCTTTCTTCTGTCGCTTTCGTGAAGAAATCGGACCAACGGGTCAGTGGTCTTCCTTTAGTGCGCTTGATGTCCCGAGGAATCCAGTCGGTAACGGCTCTCGTCCATCGGTTGTCGTCGAAGCGCATCACGTGTCAGGCCCACCTTATTTTCGATATCCTGGCGTGTAGGATGGCGTCTCTGATTTTCGATCGTTGACGCAAGTCGGAACTTCGGATCTTTTCTCTCATTTGCGAGATACGGGATACTCTTAGCATCGACCTTGCGACTGCGCGTTTGATAACGCCAAGTGATTTTTCATCCTGCTTACGTAGCGACCACGTTTCTGCTGCATACGTTAGGGCAGGGATAAGTGTCGAGTCGAAAAGGTGGGCACGGAGTCGGATGTTCTTTGTCCTCTTCACTACATCTTCGATGCTCTTAAACGTTCCCCAAGCCGCTCGTTTCCTCCTGCTCAACTCTGGAGCTAGGTCGTTCATCATGTTGATTTCACGACCTAGATAGACGTAACTGGAGCATTCGGAGATTGTCGTTCCGTTGAGCGTGAATGGGACATTAGAAACCCATCCGTTCCTCATGAACATTGTTTTCGTTAGATTTAGTTGAAGACCAATCTTTCCACAGGCGTTATCGAAATCGGTCAACATTCTTTCCGCTTGGCTGATGTTTGGTGTTATGAGAACGATATCGTCAGCAAAGCGAAGATGGTTCAATTGTCGACCGTCAATTTTCACTCCCATATCGTCCCATTCTAATGTTCGCATGACGTTTTGTAGGGTGGCAGTGAATAGTTTTGGCGAAATTGTATCGCTTTGTCGAACCCCTCTTCTTACGTCAATGGTGATGTTGTTGTAGAATGGAGATATTTTGGTCGTGAAGTCTTTATAAAGCTCACGAAGGATCATTATGTACCGAGTAGGGACGCCCTGGTTATCCAGAGCCTCTATAACCGCTTCTGTTTCCACTGAATCAAAGGCTTTCTTCAGATCGATGAAAGTGAGAGAGAGAGTGGTTGTTTGTACTCTCGTGAAACTTCAATGAGTCTTGTAATCGTGTGGATGTGGTCTATGGTACTAAATCCTTTTCGGAACCCTGCTTGTTCGCATGGCTGTCCTTCGTCCAGTGTTCTGTCAATCCTGTTTAGGATGACTCGAGTAAAGAGTTCATAGACAACGGACAACAAGCAGATTGGACGATAATTGCCTATGTCGTAAAGGTCTCCCTTTCTGAACAACAATACGGTCTTGCTGGTTTTCCCATTGAATAGGGATCTTGCATTGTGGCAGGTAGCGAGTGAAGAGCCGAGCCAGGGTGTTGATGAGAACTGGCGGCAGGTTCTTCAGGTGTTCTGGTCTAATCCTGTCTGGACCGGGTGTTGTTCTGTTCTTCACCGACGATATAGCATGTCGGACTTCGGAAGGGAGGACCGGTGGGACGACATATTCGTCCTCTTTCAATTTATATGACGGTAAGAGAACATGGCTAGCGAAGAGATCCGAGTAGTATTGGTGGATGATTTTCTCCATAGCCGTTCTCGAAGCTGTAAGTGTCCCGTCAGGGTATCGGAGTGCAATCATTTTGATCTTATATTTGGCGAAGCCTCGCTGGGTTTTGCTAATGCTCTTCCCAGCTTGTGCAGCTTCTGCCATAACTGCTGCTCTTCTCTCTTTGAGGTCTTCTTTTATCGCTTCTCTGCAGCGTTTCGCAAGTTCGGACCTAAGGTTTTGGTTGCCTGTAGCTTGTGCGATTCCACGTTGACGTATCAGCTCGAGTGTCTGCGGAGACAAGCCTCTCTTGGTGACCTTAGGCTCTCGGCTTTCATAGCGCTAACGTGAAGATATTCAACGAGTCGATCGTATTCTTCATCGATGTTGTCGACGACGGTATCTTCCCAAGAGCCGACTAATGATTTGAATACGTCCCAGTTTATGATAGTTCTGGGACTGTTTGAATTAAGCGGCTTTCTCTCCTCTCTTCGAAAAACGGAACGTTGCGCGAAGGAGGCGATGGTCTGATTCCGTGAAGAACTTAGGAACTACAGCGACATAGGTCAGGCAAAACCTTCGATTTACTAAGATGTGGTCTATTCCGTTATGGTACTCTCCATTGCAGACTCCCACATCCATAGTTGAGAAAGAGACTTTTGGAATTGCGAGTTACCATGGATGGTTTGAGTCCTCATGATAAACTCAGACAGCCTCTCACCCTGCTCATTCGTCTAGTCCGTGGGTCCCTATGTGACGTTCTTCAGACGTTCTTCTAGGTCCAATTTTTGCGTTGAAATCTCCGACAGTAACCTTGGAGAATGCATGATCTTCTCTGAAGAATTTTTGAAGTCCATATGGAGCGCTTCGACTTCGTCTTTGTCATAGCTTGATGTTGGTGCGTAGGCAACGAAGATTGCTAAAGCCGGCATAGAACCACGTCGTTTCAACCGTAATCGTCCGATACGGGTTGTTAGTTATTCAAACGAATCAATGTTTACGGTCAAATTCGATTTGACGAGGATGCCAACGCCGCCGACACCTCTGCGATCGCATGTTCCAAGGAGCAGTTTTTCTCCGGTGTCATAAACAGCTCAAAAGGATGGCGTCTTCTCATCTCAGCCACGCTAATGAAGTCGTACCTTATCCTTCTTGCTTGAGTCAGTAAATCGATTCGTCAGCAAGGGTTCTTACATTGTACGTACAGATCGTCAATTAGTCCGTTTCGATCTTGGCAGCCTAATTCGGCCCTGAGATGTTAGCAGCCTCTCCGTACTCGTCCTACCTGGCGCTGCCGTACCAGGGGCTCTTTGGTGGTCAGGGGAATGAGGCCCATATTTGTTAGTGTTTTGGCATATTGATACCCAACGTATAGCTTGCCAGGCTCTAAACGTGAGGGCTGGGTACTCACCAGAAGCTTGCCAAACTCTCTCGGAGGAGCGGTGTGAGCTTATTTGTTGGAGGCGACTCCTAACCGCCTCCCATGTACTTCCCAGCCGCTTGATTGCAGGCTTTTGGCCGACTTGACTCGTAGAAATAGAGTTTTGTCAAGTCGGCGCTGCAGAAGCGGGGTTGCTCTCCCCTTAATCCACCTGCGTCTTTGGGAAACACACGATCGCTTTTGGTTTACGTTTATTCCCCTATCCACCACCTTGGGACGCGCCACGTGCCCTCGTGACTAACCGGGCGGGATCCCTCAAAGAGGGAGGTTCGTGGTATTTGACGTATCCTTCAAAAATTATTGAACGTCTATCGCCTCGTTCTAATATAAACCTTGAACTGATCACGTTCATGCATTTACCGATGCCTCTATACAAGTGCATATGTGAGCTTAGAGTTCGTAGTTACCCGATCTTAGATATCAGCATAAATTACTAAAGAATGAGAACTAGTTAATAGTGCTTTTCTGACAGTTCAAATCTTTCAAAAACCGAAAGAGTTTACTAGAATTAAAAAAGACTTCGAAAACATTAAGCACTTCACACACCTGAGTCGAGCGCCGTAAGGGACTTACTACCTGGTAGACATGCTTGACACATTAGCGAGGAGTGACCTCTATAGATGTCACGCACGCTTTGGAGTGACGCCATGTATGTATAAGTTTCGATCCGCGGGCTTTGATTTTTGTTTGCAATTTCGTCCTTCAAAATTTGCTTATTCTGGGCTTAAGTTTTTCCGTAAACAAAACAAAAGGGTCGAATCGATCAACAAAACAACTTACACCTGAAGAAAACAACTTACACAGCTGTTACTTACTGCTGATTATTAATTGAGTGGTGATTACATTGCGGACGAAAGTTGTATTTAGAGTACACAATCCAGTGAGTCGCCTATTCTCCGTAGGTGTGGCCATCACGAATGTGCTGAGGTCTCGAATACTGAAGTAACTAAGAACACAAGATTCTTCCCTCGATTAAAAAGTGACGGCATGCAATTCAATTATAAGAGTAAATAAGGGTGGTTAAAGAAGTAATAGCAGTTCACACCATGCTGAAGCCGCAAGGACTCCTGTAATTCACTTCAAATGATGAAAGTAGTGGAACAGTCGGCATTGAGTTTTCTGCAATATCTCATGTAGTCTTGAGTGGATCAGCTTCGAAGATTGCTTTTCCCATGACTTATCATGGCCTTGAGGCAAAAGAAACTGCTGTTTAAGCATTATTGAAATGGATCTTCTCTGAGTTGTCTCTGGTGCTTTACGATTCATTTTCGACTCACGGTGTGGAACCGCAATTCTGTTATGAGCACTTATACAGTACAAGACACGTTGTTCTGCCTTCCAGCATCGCCAACTGCACTGTGCCTTTTTGTTCATTGAGTTGCTCGGGAACCTACCACTACATAGTGGAATTGACGGCAAATTTTCTACACTCGACGTACTGTAAAACAAGCACCGTGGTGTTCTTTTGGAGTGGTTGTCGATTGCATGACACATGGCTGTTGCGTGCGCATATGTAACAAACACTGCATATGTATTACAAAATCTACATATACATTGTCAGATTTTTATTGTTTTGAATATTAATAATATTAGTACTAATATTATAATATTATTAGATCTTCTCATAAGTTTTGGCACTGAAGCAACAAACAGCAAATCTATCAACCAGAAGTAATTAAAGTTGCTGAGAACCTCGCTCACAAGTTTCTCCGTCGTCATCTTTGCTCTCCATTTCTGACCAAGGTCATTGCCGTTAATTAGAAGTGGTTTTTTTCAAAGTCAACCAAGTATGGTGTTGGGAAGGATTGATAACTATAGACCACATCCCACAATAACAAGACTCAGTAAAGTTGTGAAAGTACCGCAACCGCTCTGTTAAATTCTTTCGAAATGAAAGGTTTCTGATGCATTTGATATCGAAAGAGTCACATAATCACTGGGCAGCCAGGGTGATCCTAAACAGTACATAAAATTGTTCAGGAGCTATGTAAAAAAAAACTGACAATCAATACAACTCCGTTCTGTAACAACATGGGCACTCTTCAGAGCGTAATGTAATCAGCGGTGAAATGACATGACAGTGAAAATCGACTGCCACAAATCGCGCCACGTTCGCTCACCTGATGACACAAAGACTAAGGTTCAGCCAGGCAAAATGAAAATGAGAGCAATTTCAACAGCGCCTGTGGAAAATATTAGTCTTTAACTAAATTCAACGAAAACGATGTTCATAAGAAACGCATTGATTTCAATGCCCCATTCCACAGAATAAACACCTGCGGATGCTCCAGCTGCAAGTAATTAGGTTGCAAACTCAGCATTACCAACGACTCAACTACAGAGTTTATCCTGAGGGGGCGAACGGCTTGCAAAACGTTCAAGTCAATCGAGCATGTAGTGAGAAGGGCAAACATCCGACATCATGCAAATCTTCTCGACTCAGCGCCTATCTCTTCCTTGTTGTAATTAAAACCCTGGTCGCTAGTGAACAGGATGACAGACCAGTCAGCGTTGATGAAAACGCACTCGACAGGTCGATTCTAGGAGTTACCCATACCTCGTAAATCAGAGAAGGATTTGAATATGACTTACATAAACGGTCGAAAAATAAAAACGCTGCTACACATGTCAGGATATTTAAAGATACGGTGGATTGTCGACGCTATGCCTGTTAACCACAATTGATGGATGAGAGTCATGACCAACTGGACTCCCCGAGATGCTAAACGCACAGCAGGTGGACCACCGAGGCAGCGATATGAGTTCACTAAAAGATTTTTGAAGAAAGTAAGAGCGCTCCGCCGATTTCTGAAGTGGAAAAACAAATTGAGCCATTTTGCTTACGTGTGGGTGAATGGGAGATCTAATGGAGATTACTTGAATCACTCGATAGTCAGTTAAATTGCACGCTACAGGAGAGGCACTCACAGACTAGGTCTGGATATATCAAGAAGCACGAGATATTGCATAGAAGAGAAGACAGCGAATATGTGTCGCCCGACTGAGTTATACAACTTTCAGTAGAAAGACGAGTGATGGAAGACTGTGCTAGCACAAGGTGCAAAGATTTTTTCGTTCGGCCAGAGTTTCGACATAAGCTCTTATATTCGCTTTGTCAAGAGCAGCTGCATTATGACTGCAGCATCATAGATGTATGACCAACATGTATTGAAATGTATTATGAAAGCATCAAAGTGGATATATTACCAAGTGTAAGCATGCTATGAGTCTGCTAGAAGAGCTCCTTGATTGAGAAAGAGTTTTATGAGAGCGTCACATGGACTACTTGAATATGAGCTCATGAGTACGGAACCAAAAACATTAATTCACGAGTTAGAGAGTTGTGAGCTGCCCTCATTGACTAATAGTGTCGTTAGCGTGATTTCAACACAACGCAACGGTTGTTAGACTATGTGTCGGTATCCTGGAAAAACGGCTCATTTTCTGCTCAGCGGTGAGGCAGTGCAGAAGGCATACCATCCGTTTGACATCGATGTGATATGCTAAAATCAGCTCAGTGTTGTTTCCAAAGAAGTATTATGTAGTGTGTTACGAACACAGCATCTTGGATGCTTCACTGCAATGATTTGTGATGTGAGTACGACAGATTGACTGCTCACTTACAGGCGGGCTTTTTAAGATCTGATTACATTTGGTGCTTGACTGCAGCTTAGTGAGTTATGAACACTTCACAATGCTTATTCAAATACGAGTACGTGCGCGTCATCAAAACACATTGGCTGCTTATTACGTGGAAGTGCGTTGTGAACACGACATATTCGCTGCTTACCAAGAGGCAGCGTGTTGAAAGCACGGCACACTGGCTTCTTAACACGAGGTAGTGTGTTGTGAGCACGGCACATTGGCTGCTTACCACGTGGAAGTGCGTTGAGAGCACGGCACACTGGCTGCTTACGAAGAGGAAGCGTGTTGAGAGCACGGCGCATTGGATGCTTACCATAGGAAAGTGTGGTGTGAACACGGCACATTGGCTGCCTAACACGTAAAAGTGTGTTGTGAACATGGCACACTGGCTGCGTACCACGTTAAAGTGTGTTGTGCGCACGGCACATTGCCCTTTAACCACAAAGAAGTGTGCTGTGAACCCGGCCCATTGGTTGCTTACGAAGCGGAGGCGTGTTGAGACTACGGCGCATTGGCCGCTTACCACGTGACAGTGTGCACTGAGCACGGCAGTTGGCTGCTTACCACGAGGAAGTGTGTTGTGAGCACGGCACATTGGCGCTTTATCACGTGGAAGTGCGTTGAGAGCACGGCACATGGGCTGCCTACCACGAAAAGTGTGTTGCGACCATGGCGCACTGGGGTGCTTACGGCAAGGAATTGTGATGTAAACCTGACGCAAACGCTACTTGACCACTGGTAAGTGGTGCTGTGGTCACGTCACACCAGCTGCTCAATCGTAAGAGAAAGTCTTGCAGTCGACTGTTCATTGAACCTCGCTGTAAAGATTAAGCAAATTCTGTGTAAATATTGAGCCCTTTGAGGTTGGTACGTTAGTGGCTTACACATTTTTCGGCGGGCCGTATCGCTCGCCTCACCAGAACCACATGCCGCACTAATCAACCCCGCCCCCACTCTAGCGATAAAAGTATGAAGAAGGATAAAGCTCTCGGCGTTGACATTCCTTGATGGATGCACCATGCATTCCTCTTCAAATTCTAACTTCGTTTGAGGTGATTGAATGCACATTTAACCTTTACAGTGGCTCGTGATTTCTTCCCGCTGTGTCGAGTCAGTGCTGCTCATCCTCCCAGACATATATCAGTTTAGTACCAATTCACCAACCCCGGAGGGATGGATGGCTTGGTGAGCCATGAGCACGAGATCGAACCATTAACCTCGTGTGCGACGCAGTCCACCTCTAACCACCACATGCGCTCTTTCGCCACACTCTAGCCATAGGAACAGAGAAATATGTCTCAGAAAAAACCACATAAAATTGCGGTCTTCTCCAGTTGTTGCGTCGGTGACTTACAGCTATTACTGAGTACTGTCTGTCAGTCGAAACAAAATAGTGAAAACTGCAACTCCACTAAGGTTTCGCCGAAACACCTTTCCCCGTTTCTACCATCAGTAAGGGTGAGTGGTGCAGCACATGGATCTGACGAGGCGGGCGTTACTGCCGAAACGTACGTAAGCCATTCATGTATTTACCTTGAAGAGGCTCAAAACATTTTTCCACACATGACGAAGTGTTGTAAGCATCGAACATTGAATATGATTATCAGACATACCACTTTTAAGTTTCACGGCGCGTACTGAAGCCGTGGACTACTCAGCACTTCGACGGATTTACGTTCCACATGGCTGAACTCCTGCGCATTCGTCCGCTCAACTGTTGCCATCTGTCAAGAGCGGTTTCCAAGCTTTTGCGTTAAGGTCATTTTGTCTTCAAACTAGCTGATCAGCCCAGTGGATTACTTGATATGGTCCATACAGGAGGAAAAAATCGCGGCTACTTGCTAGACTCGCGTAGGCACGTTTGACACGGCTTTGACTCGCGTTTTGACGGAATTACGGTGGAAACATGCGTGAGCATCTTGTGCAACTCAGCTGCTGCGATATGTTAATCTTCACGACGCATAACTTAAGCACAATGAAAATAGACAAATAAATAAAGCAAATTCTGGTGGAAAACTGAACAAGGAATTCAATAAAATCACGAGCATTGATAGAAACTATTGTGTCAAAGCTAAAATCAGCAAAATACAAAATTAACAGAACTTTTTCCTCACCCTGTATGTAAGGTACTTTTCCCTTTAAATGGAAGGAAATGAAGCAACGATCCCTTTTGCTGGATAAGGAGTTTTCTTAAGAGTTTCAGTAATCTTTGAAAGCTCAAATCTTGGGCTACTGCACCGCATGCTCGTTTTTTAAAAATTAAGCTTTTCACAGAAATGTAAAATTCGAACTCATGCGCGCTTCGCCTTTTTATCTTCCCCTTTTCACACTAACAGTAAGCTGGATAACAACACTTACAATAAGCTTTCCCTGGTTGCTAGTAATCGTTCGATAGCTCAATTTCAGAGGAATACAAAAACGTGTGTGCTTTTCAAAAAGGTCCCTTCACAGCGCTGTAGCAAAAAGAAAAGCTTCGCGTTTCACATGTGCGTGTTTCTCGTAAGATAGAATTCTATCTTTGAATTATACGTAACCTTGCGCTAGCGTGAGTTTTGGTAAATCCAGCGCTATGCTTATTCTTTGGAAAAACCTGTTTCACGGCAGCATAGCATGAAAATATGATCGTGTTTCACATATTCTGCGCATTTGCTTGTCGACTAGCGTGTGTGATCTGATATTCGCATACATACATACAAATGTATATGTGCATATGTAAAGATGTATATATGTACATATATATATGTACATATATATATATATATATATATATATATATATATATATATATGGCACTTCTTCGTTAGACGGATAGAAATGAGGAAACAATCCCTACTACTGGACAAAAACAATTGATAAGAGTGCTAGCAATCACTCGAAAGCTTAATTCTTGGGTTACTGCGCTACATGCTGTTTCTCATGAGAATACTCTTTTGTGACGCTGTAACACTCACATTAAATTACGTCTCACGCCTGTCGCGCACCCATTTTTATCATATTTGTAATTCGCTGAATGCATGACAAGCATATGAGCGTGTAGAGGAGATCTTAGAGTAACAGAATCATATGTTTCATTTGGAGATTGTCTCAAGGCGCAAAAGAGTTCCTGGTATATACCTTAGATAGTAGTCTTTAGTATCGTTAGGGGCGCCGTGGTCGAGTTGTTGTGATGCTGTCGTGGCACGCGTGGAACCAAGTACTACCCCCTTCCCCCACTCTTTCGGGCAGGCAGTAACGACGCCTTATGAAACGCCACTACCAGACTATCCACGAGATTGCGAAAAGCAGCTCATACGACGTTTCAGAAGAAGAATAAACGAATTGAATGCTAGAAGTAGTGGGGTCGGCACAGTGCGAAAAAACACTGTGAAGACGCGTTGGCAATTTGTCAAAGTGTCAAGAAATCCATGATTCCCTGGCAAGTATAGCATTCCGTATGCGAGTTGCGTCATGTGGAATGTGGAATTCAATATTGTTAGTGAACTATGGATTTTTCTTGACACTTTGACACTTTGCCAGTCCTTCTTCACAGTGTTTTTTCTCACTGTGCCAACCCCAGTACTTCCATCATTCAATTCCTTTATTCTTTTTCTGGAACGTCGTAGAATACTAGTTGAGCGAGTGTCCTTGCAATCTCGTGGATAGCCTAGTTGTGGCGTGATCCCAATACTTCTGGCATTCAATGTGTCCTTCGTCTTCTTCTTGATTTACGTAGAACACTGATTGAGCATGTATCCTTGAAATTTCGTCAGGGTGTTGGGATGTGGAGCTCGGCTCTACGCGTGCTGTGACGAGCATCACAACCATTTGGCCACGGAGCTCCCTCGGCCTCATGTACATGGATATAGATATTAGATATCCAACTAACTTTCCATATTCGATCCAAAAACTCAAAAATCTATTTTTTCAAGTAATCGAGGTGTTCTTTGCTGACTTGGTGAGAAACACTGATTTGGTCCACGCTGGCTCTAGAAGAAGATCCACTTATCATCAGTGGTGACAATTCTGTTCAAAAACGAAGAGCGGCGATAGCGATGAAGATGAGCTTGCGCAATTTGCTTTCCTTTGTTCTTTTGAGTTTGTGTGAGATTGTGCGGAATCCAGTTGCCGCTCCGCTATTTCTTCCCGGCATCTTTCAAAATCGTCCGTATCTGCTCGTCTGAACATTGGAAATCATTGCCCAAATCACCGGTTGACAAAGTCGGAGGATCTTCTTCAGTTGCTTCAATGATTACCTCTCGATCAATTTCACGCGGTCCTCCGGATCTTGGTTGATCGGCCAATTCTGTATCCCCATTGTGTAACTTTCCAAACCATTTAACGTCGTAGTTCTACCCACAACTTGAAGGCCTTTGGCACGATTGATGTTGTCAAATGCACTTTGAAAGTTGTGCTCCAACCGAAACTCTTAAAGCAGTAAGTTACGAATGACTTCACGTGATGGCTCCATCATTGGACAAGTATGTGAAAATTTTACCAAGCGATGCAAAAGAAAATTTTGCACAAAAAAAGGTAAAAGAAAAATTTGTTTTTGTGGGAAAATTCTTGTTTTCTGGATCAAGTTCGAAAACTTAATTGGAGGCCCAATAAGTATATGAAATTACATTACAAGCATAACATCGAAACGACGAAGGAATGAGCTTATTCACTTTACTAAAATACAGCTTTCTACGTACAGACTTGCGAGCATGTTTTGCGGGCGGGAATTAAACCCACGTCTCACTCTTCTCGGCGGCGTGCTATCCACTGCATTACAACCCCCCCCCCCCCCCCCCCGAGCTTCAAAATCTTTCACATCACTCGACAATTTTGAACAAAGTATAAAGGATGAAGCCTCGGCATTGACCAATTTTTGACGGACGCGCAGTGCATTTGCCTTTAGTTTTTAGTCTCGTTTGATGTGATTGAATGCATATCTGGCCTTTGCATTGGTTTGTGGTGGCCCACCGATGTGTCAGATTAGTGCTGTTTAACCTATCCAGAAATGCCTTGTCCCCAATTTCTTGACCCAGAGGGTATGGAAGGCTTGATGAGCCACGAACACGAGACTGAACCATCCACCCTGTGTGCGACGTAGAGCATCTCTATCCACTGTGCTTTATGCACTCTAGTGCTGTATATGAGTTGGTTTTATTGAACGTTTGAGTCACGTAAACCTCACTTCTTAATCTGTGTTTCTGCTCTGCACGGGATAAAATCTACATCAGATATCATTATCCAGTGAAGGTTAACGAAAGGTGGCATATGGTTAGGGTAATCTAGTATTTTTTCATTTTATTTTACTTCAAGTAATCCGTCTTCACAGTGCTTTCTCTCACTGTGCGGATCCTAGTACTTTTATCACTGAATTTACTGTTCGTCTTCTTCTTGAACGTCATAGAATACTAGCTGAGCGATTTACTGCAATCTCGAGGATAACCTGGCTGTGGTGTTCCATAAAACGTTGTTGTTGACTGTAGGAGAGTGCTGGGGGAGGGGAGACTTGGCTCCACGCGCGCCGCGACGAGCATCACATCCACTGGGCCACGGCGCCGCAAACCCAGTTTGCCTGGCAGGTATTCGAAAGGTATAACTTATTCGATTTCGTTATTTTTGTGCGCCCTCAGTATGGATTAAGCGTAGCTCAACTCCCTCTTGAAGTCGAATGTTTTACAGATGTCGGTAGTGCAATTGGTTGAAGCACGCGCCCCGGTGAAGGCAAAATACAGGTCTGAGTCTCACGTAATGTCAACATTTTGCACATCACTCAACATCAGTGGATATCTTTGTAACTTTTAGATGTGTACTGTTGCTTTGTCTACAAGCTTCCAAATTTCTGGTTCACGGCAGAAACGATGTCGTGTGTCGTCACAGACGAGAACGACTCACAATGTGTATCAACAAGATCTATAGATTTCAAGCACCCTCTGGGCTAAATTTTTTCGTTATGGCTGTGTTCACACATCTTTCATTGAGAATCAGTGGGTGTGAAGTAGTGAAACTTTGGCTACTCAACGATGATACAGTTTTTATGAGTAGAACACCATATAGTTTGAGTTTTGTTAACAACAAATAGCAGAATAGCTCATCAAGACTCCTAATAGCTTCATAACCTCTTAGGTAAGAGATATGTGTTCCAAACGAACAAGTAACCTCGTCATCACAAGGTCATCTCGTACACCGATTGTGAGCGATACATGTGCTACATGTTAAAATACTTGTTCAGAATATAATTACGGTGTCGTAACTTGACTCTCCGACAACGGTGTCGTGACCTGATGTTGTTTTAAAAAAGTATTTGAACGAGATGAACTCGTGCCACAATCTGGAACAATTATCACAAATCACACTTATGACGACATCTAATGAAGAAAATATGGAATAAATAGATATTGAAGAAAGTTGGCAAACATGCTATAGCCGTCAAGTGCCTCAAGAACACATAATTGTAGATTTCTACCTCTTGATTTTACATTGCACCTCTTTGATAAACTCTGACTTTGGAATGTATTTGATTACCAATATTCTGATAAAATTGTTTATTATTTAAGTCGAATAATGATTACACAACCACATATAACGATAGTGTAAATGAATGAATACATAAATGAACGTATCAATGAGAAAGGCGAAAAAACAAATCATAAGACGTAGATGATTGAGCGATCTTATAATAAGATTTGGGTGAGAACCCATTCAGTATGATTAGATTTAATTCTTCGTCTGTCTGTTGCGACGCTTTCCACGACCTCTGCCTTTCCTTGATCCGCGACATTTCAGCGAATCCTGCCTCTCAGCTGGGACGCTTGCACTATTTTCTGGTCCTCGACCACTGTTGGTCTTCTGGAAATCTGACGCGCCCGACGAACTGAGATCTATACAACAACATAGTGTAATTATAAATCTGACGTTCAATACATAAACACCTGTCTACTCATTTGTATGGATATAAAAGGAAATTTCTTAAGATTTCTATTTTTTTTTTGCTATTTAGTAGCGTTGTGATGTTCTCAATACACATCTAAGAATGTTGAATGCTGTACAAAACATTCTAGCCCAGGCGGAGGTGAACCCGCGTTTCATCCATATCGGGCGCGTGTTGTACTACTACATCAGTGAGGCCACCGCTGCACTACCACTATTTCTTCGATATGGACTATCGTAGCTGCCAATAAACAGTGCGGGATTGGTCGGGAACCCACGTTCACCAACTACCTATGGTCGAAAGCTTTACAAACCAATCAACTTTCTTAAAGGTATATTTCTTAATTACGTTTGGTGGCTCCAGCGATTTGTCAGCATTCAGTTGACAACTCAAGTTGATAACTTACTATTATCCTCCATTTTCTCCTTCGCGTTCTGCTCGTCCTTGACATTTTCTCGACAGAATGTTCGTCTATGCGAAATGTAGGACATAATGGTTCGAAATATTTCTCCACATGCTCTGAGCAGAACAAAAAGGAATGATGTATTGATATAAAAAATCGTGCTTAAACCACTACGCGCTTACTTGCACTCCAGTAACAGTGAACATTCCATATCTAGCATTTGTTGCCCTTGTGGCGTGATATCTGTGAAGTATCGTAGAAAGGACTCCGCGTCTGACATTTGGTAAAACCTGTAAAAGGAAATCCGAGAAAAAAGACAACAAAGAGTACAAAAAGGCGAGAAAATTTGTCAGTGTGGATATATTCAATGACGTTGAGTGGTATGCAAAACTTTAGCGTCAGGCGGTAGTAGGACCCGCATTTCACCCTTTCCGAGGACGCGTGCTTTTATCATGGAAGGAGTGGAACGGTGAATAAAAAAAATCATCTGGTTTGATTATGCATATATTTATAGAATTGTAGCACTGGGCGACTATAAAAGAGTAGAAAAGAGGATAGCGGGATAAAAATAGAAAGGGAGGCCGTAAAAATAAACTCTTTAGAAGAAAAACGGGAGTGATTTCGTTACTCGTGCCGTTTTTATGATATAATATGGCAGGCGACACGTTCAAACGTGATTTACAATAACCGGTAAAATCATGTAGAGGTCCTGCGAAGAAAACCTGCAGAGGCAGGCGCGCATTCAGCCAACTTGACTTTTTGCGCTTGCCTTTTTCTCGGCGTTCCATCCTGTCTGTCTTTTTCCATACTTTTTATAGGAATTATTGATCGCAGAATAGGATGTTCTTTGTAGATCAAGTGAAATTTTTTTTTTCATGCGGCTGTCACATTTGTGGTGCACTTTATTATTGTTATTCAGCTACCCTCTTTTTCTACTTTTTTATAGTCGCCCAGCGCTACAATTACATGAATATATGTATGATCAAAATGAGCGCATGTGGCGCAGTGGTCAGAGTGCTCTACGTCGCACACAAGGTCGATGGTTCAATCTCGAGCTCATCACACACCAAACCTTCCACCCCTCCGATCGGTGAATCGTTGCCGGACTGGTCACAGACCTGTCTGGGAGGATAAGCAGCATTGACTCAGTACAGACGGAAGCCACCGCGAGCCTTTTTAAAGGCCAGATATGCATTCAATCACCTCAAACGAAGTTGAGAATTGAAGATGTATGGCGCATCCCTTGTGGATTGGTCAACGCCGAAAGCTTTATCCTTCTTTATTTTTGTATGATCAAACAGAGTGTTTTTTTTATTCGACCGCGCTTAGATGTGGTATGATGTTACAGATGTATACAATGATGTTGAGTGGTGTGCAAAACTTTGATTTCGGAAGGGACTTGAGCTCGCATTTCGCTCTTTGCTAGGCACTTGCTTAACCAATTGCACAACCGACGCCTGTTTTGT
Organism: Parelaphostrongylus tenuis; assembly: GCA_019055375.1. Classification (NCBI taxonomy): domain Eukaryota; kingdom Metazoa; phylum Nematoda; class Chromadorea; order Rhabditida; family Metastrongylidae; genus Parelaphostrongylus; species Parelaphostrongylus tenuis. The sequence goes on from JAHQIW010003597.1 coordinate 34,711, forward strand.
CGCCACTCCTACGATAAAAGCACGCGTCCCGGAAAGAGTGAAATTCGGGTTCGACTTGCGCCTTACGCCAAAGTTTTGCAAACCACTCATCATCAATGAATACATCCACCTTGACAATTTTTTTCGCCTCTGTACTCTTTGTTGTCTTTTTTCCCGGGCTTTCCTTTACAAGATTTTTCGTATGTTAGACGCCAAGTCTCTCCCCGCTACATCGCAGATATTACGCCGCAAGGGCAATAAATGCTTGATATAGAGTATTCACTGCTACTGGAGCTCAAGTAAGCGCGTAGAGGTTCTAGCACGACTTTTTTCATGTGAAGATACCATTCTTGTTGTTCTATTCAGAGAATGTGGAGAAATTTCCCACACTGTTATGCCCTACATTACGCATATACGAACATTTTTTGCGAACATGGAGTGGTGCATAACTCGAGGACCAGCGCCAATGGCCACGAGATGTAGACAAGGCTCGGAGAGAGTCCTCGTTGGCTATGCAACAAGGCTAAATGTCGTACGAACAAGGGACTCCGGGTTGGCACATTCTTTCAGGACTCTAGCATGAAGTTCCGCTTGGCGGTCACCTTCCTCTATTTGTGGGTATACGAGAGACTGACGTTGAGTTCTGTCACACCTCAGTGGGGATCGCCACACAGACCGTGGTCGATTGGTCCAACTTCATGAGAGGCATTTGCGCGGATAGCGTCATCAAGCACGGATCGGTCGACAGTGACAAAGGGCTCATTGTGAAAAATGACGAGTCCTTGTTCTCTAGGCGCAAGAACCATGTCGGCCGTGTCCTTTTCCAGCAGGTGTTTGATGGAGTGTGCAGAGAAACCGGAGAAGTGCTTTTAAAAAAGGCTCCTGATCGTACGGCTCAGACGCTTCTGAAGGTCCTCAAACGCCGCATCGCCCCCGGAATGACCATCACATCGGACAGTTGGAAAGCGTACAAGCTGTTTCAGAACCAGGTGGACAAGGACTATGAGCATTTCCGCGTCAATCATCGCCATATCTTCGTCGACCCAGAGACCGGTGCCTATACTCAGACGATAAAGCACATGGAATCAAGCCAAACGAAGTAACAAGCGGCAGTGTCCCTCGACACCCATCTGGCAGAATTTGCTTGGGGACGCATAGTCACGAGTCGGAGTCGCGATCTATTCGAGGCACTTCTCGAGGACATGGCGATGTGCATGCCGGTGGACAACAAAGCTCATTTGATATTGATTTTGACTTACACGTTCAGATAGTAAGAATAAAGACATTTGACAACAGCATTAACTGATGTTCACAGTAGAATATGATGTTTGAAAATGCTGTAAGATTCTAGAAAAGATCCTAAATTTCCTGAGATTTCTACGTTCTCATCGTTGTTGTTCACCTCCCGTACCCCAGGCGGGAGGTGAACCCGCGTTTCATCCATATCGGGGGCTTGTGCCACCACTATGTCATCAAGGCCGGCGCTCTGCTGCCACTCCTTCTTCAATATACATAATCGGAGTTGTAAGCAACCAACGTTCAACGGGATTGGTCACAAACCCGAGTTCAACTCCCGCCTAGGGTCAAAAGATTTGCATACCAAGTACGTTTTCAAAGATGTATTTCCTGATTACGTTTACAGCCACAGCGATTTTCCAGTATTTGATTGACAGCTCTGATTGATAAGTTACAGACATCCGTTATTTTATCCTCCCCATTCTGCTCGTCCGTGATATTTTCTAGAAAAAATGTTCGTATATGCGTAATGTAGGGCATAACAGTGTGGGAAATTTCTCCACATTCTCTGAATAGAACAACAAGAATGGTATCTTCACATGAAAAAAGTCGTGCTAGAACCTCTACGCGCTTACTTGAGCTCCAGTAGCAGTGAATACTCTATATCAAGCATTTATTGCCCTTGCGGCGTAATATCTGCGATGTAGCGGGGAGAGACTTGGCGTCTAACATACGAAAAATCTTGTAAAGGAAAGCCCGGGAAAAAAGACAACAAAGAGTACAGAGGCGAAAAAAATTGTCAAGGTGGATGTATTCATTGATGATGAGTGGTTTGCAAAACTTTGGCGTAAGGCGCAAGTCGAACCCGAATTTCACTCTTTCCGGGACGCGTGCTTTTATCGTAGGAGTGGCGACAAAACAGGCGTCGGTTGTGCAATTGGTTAAGCAAGTGCCTAGCAAAGAGCGAAATGCGAGCTCAAGTCCCTTCCGAAATCAAAGTTTTGCACACCACTCAACATCATTGTATACATCTGTAACATCATACCACATCTAAGCGCGGTCGAATAAAAAAAACACTCTGTTTGATCATACAAAAATAAAGAAGGATAAAGCTTTCGGCGTTGACCAATCCACAAGGGATGCGCCATACATCTTCAATTCTCAACTTCGTTTGAGGTGATTGAATGCATATCTGGCCTTTAAAAAGGCTCGCGGTGGCTTCCGTCTGTACTGAGTCAATGCTGCTTATCCTCCCAGACAGGTCTGTGACCAGTCCGGCAACGATTCACCGATCGGAGGGGTGGAAGGTTTGGTGTGTGATGAGCTCGAGATTGAACCATCGACCTTGTGTGCGACGTAGAGCACTCTGACCACTGCGCCACATGCGCTCATTTTGATCATACATATATTCATGTAATTGTAGCGCTGGGCGACTATAAAAAAGTAGAAAAAGAGGGTAGCTGAATAACAATAATAAAGTGCACCACAAATGTGACAGCCGCATGAAAAAAAAAATTTCACTTGATCTACAAAGAACATCCTATTCTGCGATCAATAATTCCTATAAAAAGTATGGAAAAAGACAGACAGGATGGAACGCCGAGAAAAAGGCAAGCGCAAAAAGTCAAGTTGGCTGAATGCGCGCCTGCCTCTGCAGGTTTTCTTCGCAGGACCTCTACATGATTTTACCGGTTATTGTAAATCACGTTTGAACGTGTCGCTTGCCATATTATATCATAAAAACGGCACGAGTAACGAAATCACTCCCGTTTTTCTTCTAAAGAGTTTATTTTTACGGCCTCCCTTTCTATTTTTATCCCGCTATCCTCTTTTCTACTCTTTTATAGTCGCCCAGTGCTACAATTCTATAAATATATGCATAATCAAACCAGATGATTTTTTTTTATTCACCGTTCCACTCCTTCCATGATAAAAGCACGCGTCCTCGGAAAGGGTGAAATGCGGGTCCTACTACCGCCTGACGCTAAAGTTTTGCATACCACTCAACGTCATTGAATATATCCACACTGACAAATTTTCTCGCCTTTTTGTACTCTTTGTTGTCTTTTTTCTCGGATTTCCTTTTACAGGTTTTACCAAATGTCAGACGCGGAGTCCTTTCTACGATACTTCACAGATATCACGCCACAAGGGCAACAAATGCTAGATATGGAATGTTCACTGTTACTGGAGTGCAAGTAAGCGCGTAGTGGTTTAAGCACGATTTTTTATATCAATACATCATTCCTTTTTGTTCTGCTCAGAGCATGTGGAGAAATATTTCGAACCATTATGTCCTACATTTCGCATAGACGAACATTCTGTCGAGAAAATGTCAAGGACGAGCAGAACGCGAAGGAGAAAATGGAGGATAATAGTAAGTTATCAACTTGAGTTGTCAACTGAATGCTGACAAATCGCTGGAGCCACCAAACGTAATTAAGAAATATACCTTTAAGAAAGTTGATTGGTTTGTAAAGCTTTCGACCATAGGTAGTTGGTGAACGTGGGTTCCCGACCAATCCCGCACTGTTTATTGGCAGCTACGATAGTCCATATCGAAGAAATAGTGGTAGTGCAGCGGTGGCCTCACTGATGTAGTAGTACAACACGCGCCCGATATGGATGAAACGCGGGTTCACCTCCGCCTGGGCTAGAATGTTTTGTACAGCATTCAACATTCTTAGATGTGTATTGAGAACATCACAACGCTACTAAATAGCAAAAAAAAAAATAGAAATCTTAAGAAATTTCCTTTTATATCCATACAAATGAGTAGACAGGTGTTTATGTATTGAACGTCAGATTTATAATTACACTATGTTGTTGTATAGATCTCAGTTCGTCGGGCGCGTCAGATTTCCAGAAGACCAACAGTGGTCGAGGACCAGAAAATAGTGCAAGCGTCCCAGCTGAGAGGCAGGATTCGCTGAAATGTCGCGGATCAAGGAAAGGCAGAGGTCGTGGAAAGCGTCGCAACAGACAGACGAAGAATTAAATCTAATCATACTGAATGGGTTCTCACCCAAATCTTATTATAAGATCGCTCAATCATCTACGTCTTATGATTTGTTTTTTCGCCTTTCTCATTGATACGTTCATTTATGTATTCATTCATTTACACTATCGTTATATGTGGTTGTGTAATCATTATTCGACTTAAATAATAAACAATTTTATCAGAATATTGGTAATCAAATACATTCCAAAGTCAGAGTTTATCAAAGAGGTGCAATGTAAAATCAAGAGGTAGAAATCTACAATTATGTGTTCTTGAGGCACTTGACGGCTATAGCATGTTTGCCAACTTTCTTCAATATCTATTTATTCCATATTTTCTTCATTAGATGTCGTCATAAGTGTGATTTGTGATAATTGTTCCAGATTGTGGCACGAGTTCATCTCGTTCAAATACTTTTTTAAAACAACATCAGGTCACGACACCGTTGTCGGAGAGTCAAGTTACGACACCGTAATTATATTCTGAACAAGTATTTTAACATGTAGCACATGTATCGCTCACAATCGGTGTACGAGATGACCTTGTGATGACGAGGTTACTTGTTCGTTTGGAACACATATCTCTTACCTAAGAGGTTATGAAGCTATTAGGAGTCTTGATGAGCTATTCTGCTATTTGTTGTTAACAAAACTCAAACTATATGGTGTTCTACTCATAAAAACTGTATCATCGTTGAGTAGCCAAAGTTTCACTACTTCACACCCACTGATTCTCAATGAAAGATGTGTGAACACAGCCATAACGAAAAAATTTAGCCCAGAGGGTGCTTGAAATCTATAGATCTTGTTGATACACATTGTGAGTCGTTCTCGTCTGTGACGACACACGACATCGTTTCTGCCGTGAACCAGAAATTTGGAAGCTTGTAGACAAAGCAACAGTACACATCTAAAAGTTACAAAGATATCCACTGATGTTGAGTGATGTGCAAAATGTTGACATTACGTGAGACTCAGACCTGTATTTTGCCTTCACCGGGGCGCGTGCTTCAACCAATTGCACTACCGACATCTGTAAAACATTCGACTTCAAGAGGGAGTTGAGCTACGCTTAATCCATACTGAGGGCGCACAAAAATAACGAAATCGAATAAGTTATACCTTTCGAATACCTGCCAGGCAAACTGGGTTTGCGGCGCCGTGGCCCAGTGGATGTGATGCTCGTCGCGGCGCGCGTGGAGCCAAGTCTCCCCTCCCCCAGCACTCTCCTACAGTCAACAACAACGTTTTATGGAACACCACAGCCAGGTTATCCTCGAGATTGCAGTAAATCGCTCAGCTAGTATTCTATGACGTTCAAGAAGAAGACGAACAGTAAATTCAGTGATAAAAGTACTAGGATCCGCACAGTGAGAGAAAGCACTGTGAAGACGGATTACTTGAAGTAAAATAAAATGAAAAAATACTAGATTACCCTAACCATATGCCACCTTTCGTTAACCTTCACTGGATAATGATATCTGATGTAGATTTTATCCCGTGCAGAGCAGAAACACAGATTAAGAAGTGAGGTTTACGTGACTCAAACGTTCAATAAAACCAACTCATATACAGCACTAGAGTGCATAAAGCACAGTGGATAGAGATGCTCTACGTCGCACACAGGGTGGATGGTTCAGTCTCGTGTTCGTGGCTCATCAAGCCTTCCATACCCTCTGGGTCAAGAAATTGGGGACAAGGCATTTCTGGATAGGTTAAACAGCACTAATCTGACACATCGGTGGGCCACCACAAACCAATGCAAAGGCCAGATATGCATTCAATCACATCAAACGAGACTAAAAACTAAAGGCAAATGCACTGCGCGTCCGTCAAAAATTGGTCAATGCCGAGGCTTCATCCTTTATACTTTGTTCAAAATTGTCGAGTGATGTGAAAGATTTTGAAGCTCGGGGGGGGGGGGGGGGGGGTTGTAATGCAGTGGATAGCACGCCGCCGAGAAGAGTGAGACGTGGGTTTAATTCCCGCCCGCAAAACATGCTCGCAAGTCTGTACGTAGAAAGCTGTATTTTAGTAAAGTGAATAAGCTCATTCCTTCGTCGTTTCGATGTTATGCTTGTAATGTAATTTCATATACTTATTGGGCCTCCAATTAAGTTTTCGAACTTGATCCAGAAAACAAGAATTTTCCCACAAAAACAAATTTTTCTTTTACCTTTTTTTGTGCAAAATTTTCTTTTGCATCGCTTGGTAAAATTTTCACATACTTGTCCAATGATGGAGCCATCACGTGAAGTCATTCGTAACTTACTGCTTTAAGAGTTTCGGTTGGAGCACAACTTTCAAAGTGCATTTGACAACATCAATCGTGCCAAAGGCCTTCAAGTTGTGGGTAGAACTACGACGTTAAATGGTTTGGAAAGTTACACAATGGGGATACAGAATTGGCCGATCAACCAAGATCCGGAGGACCGCGTGAAATTGATCGAGAGGTAATCATTGAAGCAACTGAAGAAGATCCTCCGACTTTGTCAACCGGTGATTTGGGCAATGATTTCCAATGTTCAGACGAGCAGATACGGACGATTTTGAAAGATGCTGGGAAGAAATAGCGGAGCGGCAACTGGATTCCGCACAATCTCACACAAACTCAAAAGAACAAAGGAAAGCAAATTGCGCAAGCTCATCTTCATCGCTATCGCCGCTCTTCGTTTTTGAACAGAATTGTCACCACTGATGATAAGTGGATCTTCTTCTAGAGCCAGCGTGGACCAAATCAGTGTTTCTCACCAAGTCAGCAAAGAACACCTCGATTACTTGAAAAAATAGATTTTTGAGTTTTTGGATCGAATATGGAAAGTTAGTTGGATATCTAATATCTATATCCATGTACATGAGGCCGAGGGAGCTCCGTGGCCAAATGGTTGTGATGCTCGTCACAGCACGCGTAGAGCCGAGCTCCACATCCCAACACCCTGACGAAATTTCAAGGATACATGCTCAATCAGTGTTCTACGTAAATCAAGAAGAAGACGAAGGACACATTGAATGCCAGAAGTATTGGGATCACGCCACAACTAGGCTATCCACGAGATTGCAAGGACACTCGCTCAACTAGTATTCTACGACGTTCCAGAAAAAGAATAAAGGAATTGAATGATGGAAGTACTGGGGTTGGCACAGTGAGAAAAAACACTGTGAAGAAGGACTGGCAAAGTGTCAAAGTGTCAAGAAAAATCCATAGTTCACTAACAATATTGAATTCCACATTCCACATGACGCAACTCGCATACGGAATGCTATACTTGCCAGGGAATCATGGATTTCTTGACACTTTGACAAATTGCCAACGCGTCTTCACAGTGTTTTTTCGCACTGTGCCGACCCCACTACTTCTAGCATTCAATTCGTTTATTCTTCTTCTGAAACGTCGTATGAGCTGCTTTTCGCAATCTCGTGGATAGTCTGGTAGTGGCGTTTCATAAGGCGTCGTTACTGCCTGCCCGAAAGAGTGGGGGAAGGGGGTAGTACTTGGTTCCACGCGTGCCACGACAGCATCACAACAACTCGACCACGGCGCCCCTAACGATACTAAAGACTACTATCTAAGGTATATACCAGGAACTCTTTTGCGCCTTGAGACAATCTCCAAATGAAACATATGATTCTGTTACTCTAAGATCTCCTCTACACGCTCATATGCTTGTCATGCATTCAGCGAATTACAAATATGATAAAAATGGGTGCGCGACAGGCGTGAGACGTAATTTAATGTGAGTGTTACAGCGTCACAAAAGAGTATTCTCATGAGAAACAGCATGTAGCGCAGTAACCCAAGAATTAAGCTTTCGAGTGATTGCTAGCACTCTTATCAATTGTTTTTGTCCAGTAGTAGGGATTGTTTCCTCATTTCTATCCGTCTAACGAAGAAGTGCCATATATATATATATATATATATATATATATATATATATATGTACATATATATATGTACATATATACATCTTTACATATGCACATATACATTTGTATGTATGTATGCGAATATCAGATCACACACGCTAGTCGACAAGCAAATGCGCAGAATATGTGAAACACGATCATATTTTCATGCTATGCTGCCGTGAAACAGGTTTTTCCAAAGAATAAGCATAGCGCTGGATTTACCAAAACTCACGCTAGCGCAAGGTTACGTATAATTCAAAGATAGAATTCTATCTTACGAGAAACACGCACATGTGAAACGCGAAGCTTTTCTTTTTGCTACAGCGCTGTGAAGGGACCTTTTTGAAAAGCACACACGTTTTTGTATTCCTCTGAAATTGAGCTATCGAACGATTACTAGCAACCAGGGAAAGCTTATTGTAAGTGTTGTTATCCAGCTTACTGTTAGTGTGAAAAGGGGAAGATAAAAAGGCGAAGCGCGCATGAGTTCGAATTTTACATTTCTGTGAAAAGCTTAATTTTTAAAAAACGAGCATGCGGTGCAGTAGCCCAAGATTTGAGCTTTCAAAGATTACTGAAACTCTTAAGAAAACTCCTTATCCAGCAAAAGGGATCGTTGCTTCATTTCCTTCCATTTAAAGGGAAAAGTACCTTACATACAGGGTGAGGAAAAAGTTCTGTTAATTTTGTATTTTGCTGATTTTAGCTTTGACACAATAGTTTCTATCAATGCTCGTGATTTTATTGAATTCCTTGTTCAGTTTTCCACCAGAATTTGCTTTATTTATTTGTCTATTTTCATTGTGCTTAAGTTATGCGTCGTGAAGATTAACATATCGCAGCAGCTGAGTTGCACAAGATGCTCACGCATGTTTCCACCGTAATTCCGTCAAAACGCGAGTCAAAGCCGTGTCAAACGTGCCTACGCGAGTCTAGCAAGTAGCCGCGATTTTTTCCTCCTGTATGGACCATATCAAGTAATCCACTGGGCTGATCAGCTAGTTTGAAGACAAAATGACCTTAACGCAAAAGCTTGGAAACCGCTCTTGACAGATGGCAACAGTTGAGCGGACGAATGCGCAGGAGTTCAGCCATGTGGAACGTAAATCCGTCGAAGTGCTGAGTAGTCCACGGCTTCAGTACGCGCCGTGAAACTTAAAAGTGGTATGTCTGATAATCATATTCAATGTTCGATGCTTACAACACTTCGTCATGTGTGGAAAAATGTTTTGAGCCTCTTCAAGGTAAATACATGAATGGCTTACGTACGTTTCGGCAGTAACGCCCGCCTCGTCAGATCCATGTGCTGCACCACTCACCCTTACTGATGGTAGAAACGGGGAAAGGTGTTTCGGCGAAACCTTAGTGGAGTTGCAGTTTTCACTATTTTGTTTCGACTGACAGACAGTACTCAGTAATAGCTGTAAGTCACCGACGCAACAACTGGAGAAGACCGCAATTTTATGTGGTTTTTTCTGAGACATATTTCTCTGTTCCTATGGCTAGAGTGTGGCGAAAGAGCGCATGTGGTGGTTAGAGGTGGACTGCGTCGCACACGAGGTTAATGGTTCGATCTCGTGCTCATGGCTCACCAAGCCATCCATCCCTCCGGGGTTGGTGAATTGGTACTAAACTGATATATGTCTGGGAGGATGAGCAGCACTGACTCGACACAGCGGGAAGAAATCACGAGCCACTGTAAAGGTTAAATGTGCATTCAATCACCTCAAACGAAGTTAGAATTTGAAGAGGAATGCATGGTGCATCCATCAAGGAATGTCAACGCCGAGAGCTTTATCCTTCTTCATACTTTTATCGCTAGAGTGGGGGCGGGGTTGATTAGTGCGGCATGTGGTTCTGGTGAGGCGAGCGATACGGCCCGCCGAAAAATGTGTAAGCCACTAACGTACCAACCTCAAAGGGCTCAATATTTACACAGAATTTGCTTAATCTTTACAGCGAGGTTCAATGAACAGTCGACTGCAAGACTTTCTCTTACGATTGAGCAGCTGGTGTGACGTGACCACAGCACCACTTACCAGTGGTCAAGTAGCGTTTGCGTCAGGTTTACATCACAATTCCTTGCCGTAAGCACCCCAGTGCGCCATGGTCGCAACACACTTTTCGTGGTAGGCAGCCCATGTGCCGTGCTCTCAACGCACTTCCACGTGATAAAGCGCCAATGTGCCGTGCTCACAACACACTTCCTCGTGGTAAGCAGCCAACTGCCGTGCTCAGTGCACACTGTCACGTGGTAAGCGGCCAATGCGCCGTAGTCTCAACACGCCTCCGCTTCGTAAGCAACCAATGGGCCGGGTTCACAGCACACTTCTTTGTGGTTAAAGGGCAATGTGCCGTGCGCACAACACACTTTAACGTGGTACGCAGCCAGTGTGCCATGTTCACAACACACTTTTACGTGTTAGGCAGCCAATGTGCCGTGTTCAGACCACACTTTCCTATGGTAAGCATCCAATGCGCCGTGCTCTCAACACGCTTCCTCTTCGTAAGCAGCCAGTGTGCCGTGCTCTCAACGCACTTCCACGTGGTAAGCAGCCAATGTGCCGTGCTCACAACACACTACCTCGTGTTAAGAAGCCAGTGTGCCGTGCTTTCAACACGCTGCCTCTTGGTAAGCAGCGAATATGTCGTGTTCACAACGCACTTCCACGTAATAAGCAGCCAATGTGTTTTGATGACGCGCACGTACTCGTATTTGAATAAGCATTGTGAAGTGTTCATAACTCACTAAGCTGCAGTCAAGCACCAAATGTAATCAGATCTTAAAAAGCCCGCCTGTAAGTGAGCAGTCAATCTGTCGTACTCACATCACAAATCATTGCAGTGAAGCATCCAAGATGCTGTGTTCGTAACACACTACATAATACTTCTTTGGAAACAACACTGAGCTGATTTTAGCATATCACATCGATGTCAAACGGATGGTATGCCTTCTGCACTGCCTCACCGCTGAGCAGAAAATGAGCCGTTTTTCCAGGATACCGACACATAGTCTAACAACCGTTGCGTTGTGTTGAAATCACGCTAACGACACTATTAGTCAATGAGGGCAGCTCACAACTCTCTAACTCGTGAATTAATGTTTTTGGTTCCGTACTCATGAGCTCATATTCAAGTAGTCCATGTGACGCTCTCATAAAACTCTTTCTCAATCAAGGAGCTCTTCTAGCAGACTCATAGCATGCTTACACTTGGTAATATATCCACTTTGATGCTTTCATAATACATTTCAATACATGTTGGTCATACATCTATGATGCTGCAGTCATAATGCAGCTGCTCTTGACAAAGCGAATATAAGAGCTTATGTCGAAACTCTGGCCGAACGAAAAAATCTTTGCACCTTGTGCTAGCACAGTCTTCCATCACTCGTTTTTCTACTGAAAGTTGTATAACTCAGTCGGGCGACACATATTCGCTGTCTTCTCTTCTATGCAATATCTCGTGCTTCTTGATATATCCAGACCTAGTCTGTGAGTGCCTCTCCTGTAGCGTGCAATTTAACTGACTATCGAGTGATTCAAGTAATCTCCATTAGATCTCCCATTCACCCACACGTAAGCAAAATGGCTCAATTTGTTTTTCCACTTCAGAAATCGGCGGAGCGCTCTTACTTTCTTCAAAAATCTTTTAGTGAACTCATATCGCTGCCTCGGTGGTCCACCTGCTGTGCGTTTAGCATCTCGGGGAGTCCAGTTGGTCATGACTCTCATCCATCAATTGTGGTTAACAGGCATAGCGTCGACAATCCACCGTATCTTTAAATATCCTGACATGTGTAGCAGCGTTTTTATTTTTCGACCGTTTATGTAAGTCATATTCAAATCCTTCTCTGATTTACGAGGTATGGGTAACTCCTAGAATCGACCTGTCGAGTGCGTTTTCATCAACGCTGACTGGTCTGTCATCCTGTTCACTAGCGACCAGGGTTTTAATTACAACAAGGAAGAGATAGGCGCTGAGTCGAGAAGATTTGCATGATGTCGGATGTTTGCCCTTCTCACTACATGCTCGATTGACTTGAACGTTTTGCAAGCCGTTCGCCCCCTCAGGATAAACTCTGTAGTTGAGTCGTTGGTAATGCTGAGTTTGCAACCTAATTACTTGCAGCTGGAGCATCCGCAGGTGTTTATTCTGTTGAATGGGGCATTGAAATCAATGCGTTTCTTATGAACATCGTTTTCGTTGAATTTAGTTAAAGACTAATATTTCCACAGGCGCTGTTGAAATTTACTCTTTCTGAAATTCTAAAAGCGTTCTGGATTATTACGACCAATCTAACTATAAACCGCAGTGAGAATGCTTTGTGATCACTCGTGATATGAACCAGTATACAAGGCTGTTGTTCTGATGGACGAGGTGCATTACGAGTCCAAGTGATCTCTGTCCAGTGAGCTCCACTTGAGTTATTAGAAGATATATAAAAAGCGGTGAGTACGATGATAATTGGTTCCGTGCATGGTGAGACTGAAATGTGGGTTCGGTATTTTTTTCGAACAAGTAATAGTGGTGTTTGAGTGATCGGATTGTGGGCAACTTGATCTTTCCAGGCTCTCAAGAAGGCGAGAATGCCGAAACATGAGCTGTTTGATTGAAGATTGTTACAGCACATCGTTTTTAGTTCAAGAAGAAAATAAGGATATTGAGAGCTATCGATAACTGAAATCGCTTTATTATGCATCATCACTTTTCACCAAAGATTCATTGTTTTCTAATTTTCACCCATTGTGATGACCTCTGGGTAGCAATGAATTAGAGGTTCAAAATGGAAGTCACTAGGAAGTGGCACTCCCCTAAACGCTGACGTATTAACGCTAGAAGTGTGCGCAATGTGCACGTTATTATTAACAAATGATAAGCAGAGAAAGAAGAAAAGTAAGGGGTCGTCCACAAAAAAAACGTGTAACTGATAAAGAGACCAATGAGAAATACCAAAACTTGAAAATTCATAGCGTTATATCCTTGGCAAAAGAGAGCAAATGGCAAAAACAGTACGAATGCAAAGCGAACTAGTGTTCCTTTCGCACATGACAGCTATATATGCTACAAAAAATATGAGCGTGTGGAGTATACCGTGATTATAAAATTAAAACATAAGATCCAAAAATTTTCCAGGATGGAGAAAAATATCCTAATTTTTTTGAACGAGAATAGATTTGCGCTGCGAGCAGTGCGTTCTATTGCCGTCCCGATTGATTCAACAATGTTGGAAAACTCTGTACCTCATTCATTGAACGCTTGGTGTTGTCTGGAATATATGACTAACCCTACAGTGTCACGTCGAGTTACTTAGTAGGTACTTTTCCGTTAGACGGCACGTGATGGAAAATAGATCCCTTTCAATAGGCAGGAACTTTTCATAGGAGTGCTAGTAATCACTCAAAAGCTTCAAACTCTGATTGAAGCTGTGAGTGACTGTTATCGAAAAGACCCTCTTATAACGCTGTAGCGTACAAAATAGAATTTTGTTCCACTACCGCCGGGCGCTTTCTTTTTTACCACGCATATAATTCCGTGAGAGCACAGAAAGGATATGAGCGCGTAGAGAAAATTTCGTAATATCTGAGGCAATTGTTTAATCTGTAATTTCTTCCAAATGCGAAAAAAAATTCTTAATTGAATAGCAAGTTGCGCCCAACATGCCTAACTAGTTGGGCAATCAGTTGATCGCCCTGCCCATCTCCTGAGTAGGATGTTGCTTTCTTTAGATTAAAATGAATTATTACGGAGAAATCACATTTTAAGACTATGAGATGGGTTAAATACTGTTATTTTGATGAAGGAGGGCATTAGCAGCACACATGTTCTCTGCACAATTAGTTTCCGCTTCGGTGACACAGTGGACGACTAATTAAATGTGATGAGTATATCAAAAATGGTTTTGTGCTCAATACGATTAAAATTTAGGTTTTGTGGCATTTTCTTTTTGAGTAATAAATGTATATAGCTCACGAAGTTGTGAGCAATCTGATATTTTCACGCTCTGCCAAAGGTGAAACCCCGAAACGTCAGCAGTCAGATTAATTCATATCATGATGAAAACCTCGCATTTGACTCAAAAAGAAAAGTTAAGGATTTGCCGAGAAAACGATCTGATTGTTACGATCTCCGTATTAAAGGCGTTAGATGGCAAGACATAACTAGATTTGGTCTGGACATGTTGCCTTCATATTTCAAGTGCGATTCCGTAAAACACTAATGTGACACGCAAATTGCTCACTCAAACACCTTCATAATACCAACAGAAGATGTTATGAGATTTTACTCATTTAACAAAAAAAAATTTCACAAAAAACACTCATTGCTTCGTACGTTGAATTGCTACAGCTGTTCCTTGAAGAGCGGCAGCACGGAGCCCTACATGGCAGAGGAGTGTTTCGTGGTTCGGATCAAAAAATTTGTCCGAGTTTCGGCGTAAGATCACGCGCGACAACGTGGCAATAATCTCTGTGGCTCATTCTCAGATTTTTGGCACCTGGGATCGCGGTTGGTGTAGCGCAGTGGTTAGAGATTCTCCTTATCGCGCGGAGTGGCACGGTCGTACGGTCTCTGCTCATGGAATAGCCAGCGTTTTTATCTCGGCGGAGTTAGTGACTTAACGAGACTTATATGGGAGGGAAGCTGCACTAATTCGATGCAGCGATGGGCTATCGCAAGACACTGTAAAGACCACGTATGATTCAATCATCTCAATCAATGCTAGGAATTAAATACGAATACATGGAGCATCTCTCAGTGACTGATCAACTCTGAGAGATTTATCTTTTATTCTCTTATCCAAAATGCTTGGAGAGCTTTCCACGCTGGGATGCTACTTTCTTCTCGAGAATGGTAGCCTATACTGTAAAATCTTCTTCATTATATATTGCAACCTATCAGTGGCTTGTGGAGGTTGCAGTAGCCTTTGTCTGCCGAGTCGATGTTCTCTTGTACACGCAGATTGATCAATCCATTTCGTCAATGTATTAACTTCCGAACGTTTCATAATAACTCAGACAAATTATATTCAAATAATACAATCACCTTCTCTGTCATTATGACATACTATGCAAATTTGCGTTTTGCATAATCGGTCGGACACTAATAGACTATGGACAAACTGGAGTCTTTGAGTGGTTGGTGAAAATTCACCACAGAAATCGCGTCACCTTGACCGGCGCTTCTTGAGCAGCTTTTTACGGCTATAAAACTGCACTTACTTCGTTTAAAATAGAGGATAAATGAGATTTTATATTTTCTAGAAATATAATTTAAGAGTCTCGTCTATTCTCTAAGTCTACCCAGAAAAGCAGATGCTGCCTCGTAGCCATTCTAAGTGACTTTTTTTGCACCAAGTTGACGAATTCTTTCTGCTCTCTTTCCTCCTGCACATAGTTGATCGAAACATGTTCTCCAAAGTTCTCGCTGTGTGTGCGTGTGAAGAACGAGAGGGTAGATAATAGACCAGTATGTTTTCACTACTTGGCCTCCCATACCCTTTTTGTTCTAGGCACTTTTCGATAGGTTGAACGTGAACACTCAAAAGTCAAAGCCAGTTTTTGCTTCCGATTTTCTGAGACAAATTTTATGTACTGTTGGTTGTCGTCTATATATCGCGTAGAGGAATGGCCAAAGATCGGTCACTGGAAGTACCACTTTAGTATAAAGGTAGCCGGGACATGGTGTCAGTCGCTGTTTCATTAGCAACTCTCATTTGAGTGTAGTTTCTTCTAGACCTTCAACGACCAAGAAGTCTAGGAGTCTTCGGGAAGTTATTGAATTGAGAAGCAACACATGTTTATAACTTCTTCCTTGATCCATAAGAAACTCGCGGATGACTTCAAGTGCAGGGTCGTTCGACCTGTCAGTAAAAAGGGCAGTACGCTAATAAAAGTTCCGTAACAACCTCACCTTTCCTTAATCATCTACATAATTATTCACTACACATGCCGAGATCAAATATCTGCCGCTTTCAAAACATATTTGTAATAGTCAACTAAGCTTCACTAGAGCAAAGCTGGTAATGAATATAAAATTCAATTACTCTAACCCTTCATGATTGACTTTGATTCCTTTGCTAGCCGAATGTTGATTTTTCAATGTGCCTTTATTTATTTCTATTATGTTGGCGATGTTTATTGTGTCATGGGAAAAACAACACAACGAAATGGTTGGCATTCCATCAAGTCGTCAGGCGAGAACGACGTTATACGTGTTTCTTGCATTTTGCACTGTTCGTTTCGATGCCACTTCTAACTACTACTTGTTCAACTAGTCAGTCATTTATCATCTCAGAGTGTTCAAGCTTCCCAAATTTTTTAACGAAAGTTTTTTTTTGAAGAGTATTTGGATTGCATGATATATGGACCTTTGAGTATAATATTTTATTATCTATCTTAGACTAGACTCAAATGGTTGATTTGCAGCAGATCTCAAAATATTTTACTTTGTACACTTGTTTGTGCTAGAACAGAATGTTTACATCTACTCAATGATTCATTCTGCTAGATAAACTTTACTGCTTGTTCCACGACAATCAAAAGCCCCGATAAACCAGACTCTGGAATCCAACACCTCATGATCAGATTTACTTCTCAAAGGGCAAAAGGATAAAGCTCTCAGCGCTGATCAATGGCTAAGGGAAGTGTCATGCCTTCATACCCAATTTTTAACTCTATTTGAGGTGATTGAATGCATATGTGGCCTTTATAATGACTCGCGGTAGCCTCCCGCTGTATCGGGTCACTGCTGCTTATACTCCCACACAAGTCTGAGACCTGTCTGGTACTAATTTACCGACCCCGGAAGGATGGACGGTTAAATTTCTGACAAACAAGAACGACTATGCGGAACAGCTGATTTGAGAATTTGCGGATTGAAAATGTCTTGACGTAAACCGAGTTGAATATGTATAGTAGTCATAGTATAAGCACTGGAAAGAAGTGGAAAGGTTTAATTGAGTGTTTACGATCAGTGCGACAAACTAAACCACCTTCTAATTGCCAATTCGAAATCCGTTCTACTCGATGCTGAAAATCAGTGTCACCTAGTGTTCCAATGTGACTGTGAACATCATCATTAGTAGAAGTTATTGTTCCTGATCAAAATTGTCATTGTTGGTCTCACCTTGAGTACCTTGACAATGAAACGCAGGAGATATGGCAATAATCATAGTACTTTAGAAACTTGATAAATGCTTTGTTTTCAGATACAAATGAATTTTCCAAATGGGAATAGTTAATTAATACACATAGGGATATTATCCTGACTAATGACTGTGTGATTCAGTCGATGTTGCTACTATTCGTCATTTTATTGGATTGTTAGATACAGCTAAACAATAAGTACTTTAAACTATGGAAAAAATCCACATAGATTTCCGATGAATATCTGGCGCTGTAGATCTTACCAATAACAAAAAGTATTTACTTTCCACAGTCAACGTCTGTGAAATATGCTAAATAGAGCGAGGAACAAACATTCTCTTCATGTGATTTGAGTCAGTAGACCATCTAGTAAAATCACAATCACCAATATTTATCAGTATCAATAGCGCATCAACAGTTGCTATTATAATAAGACTGGCTCTGAGTTCCGTTGAAATAGCCGAACACTGTGGTTCTTCACACATTGGTCGGACAAACTTGTAAACGTCTGTCAGGAATTTGGCGAACTCATTAGTGATTCATTAACTGCCGAAAAAATCCATCATTGTCTGTCGACGTTAGAGCTTGTGTCTGAAGGACCGATTTGGGTCTAGTGATATGTTCTCTACAAGTTTAAGGGCTTCTACTACTAATGACACATTTTGCTCTGTTTGTTCTAGACTTTCATCTGAGATGACGAAATAGAATTCAGTACCAAGAGATTCTTCTATCATCATCTCCATCTTTTCTCATTTTCTGTCAAGTTGGGCAGAGCTGATACAAAATCATGTTTTCAAACAACTTAAAATAGTCTCGTTATTATTTTTCGATATCCTTATTATCTCTATTGATATCCTTATCGATATTATTATTTGAGCCAACTTGTCCTGTGGTTTATTGCATGGGCTGACTTATAGAGCCCGATACACGTTTTTCAGCCTTGATGGTCTCATCAGCTTGAGCAGTTACCCTTTTTTTTTACCAATCCTCTTGGGGCGCTCAGTCCCGTATATTAAGAGTAGGCGACAACGAACATTTCACACTATATGTCAGGTGAGATTTTCACCAAACACAAAGTGTAGTACACTCGATTGCTTTTGGCTGGTATCATCAGTATATCATACCTTTCGTTTCGAGTACTTTGAGAGTTCATAACTTTGATGTTTCAGAAGAAAAGTTTTCGTTCCGGCATTTCAATTTTCATGAGTTTCATCAAATAGTTTTTTTTTGAATTCCGTAAACGTTCACAGTTGTAGCTTTTGGAAAAGGAAGAAGCGATATTCACATACCCAAAGTTTTTATTGCGAGCCCAACAGTCTTAAACGCTAGCGATCCACTAGGGAACACTGTCGTGTTTTCCTGGCCGTAATTTCGGTAAGTCAACTGCTTTCGTGTTCAAATTACAATGTTCGACAAATCCAGTCTCGGCGCAGGTTTGCCAAGCCTCTAATCCCTTCGGAGTCGAGAAATGGTGCCACACTTTTTTCTTGACGCAATTCAATCCTTCAAGACCACGCATTAACGCTGTAGTACGGCTCTTGATGGGTTCGTGAAAGATACGATTATACCAGCATTAAAGGACATTTGTGAAAAGAATCTTCAAGCATCAGACTGACCCACGCATGAAAAGTTCGCTGAACCGTGGATGATATGCGAGGAAATGAGGGCGCTGCAGTAGGTGCTGTTTTCCGTATAGTAATTTGATGAAGATGGGCAAAAATAGATAGTAAACTAAGGCAAAAATTAAAAGCTCTGAAGGCTTCATCTCACTAAGCTGAATATCAGCTGAGATATGCTGGCTCAAACTTGAAAGTAGCCGTTACTTTCGCACCCAGTACATTACATACGATACATTTTGGGCATTACGGGTTATAAATAGTCTTTGAGAATGTTTTTAGCCGTCTTTTCCGAGGCTTAGGTACAAACTCATCCGTGGTAACTGTTAACAGACTCAATTAAATTGAGGAAATACCTCTGTCAGTTGAGCTTGTTGATTTTGCAGAAGCAGTCGTATTTGAAGCACTATTCATTCGAGCTGCTTTTTCTGTTTTCCGCCAAAATAGTTCGACTTGAGTTCACTGCCTTAGATTGTAAACAAATTCCATAGTCTCCTTTTCAGTTTTCACCGCAACTTTTGTTTCTTTTGGCAACCTATATTACTCGTAATTTGAATACTTTGACTCAAATCCACTGCGAATTGCTTATAGTGAAGCACGATGTGAAATACAGCTACAAGAATGCTGAGATAATAACAGAACTTGGAGTCTCAGTTTGGCTAAAAACCAGAGAATGCCCTTCTGAGTGGTTCATATGCCATCCACTACACCGATGAGGTCCACGTTTTGACTATCTCCTAGCCATGTTCCAACTCTTCCAGTGTTATCAGCACGGAAAGATTTGATGTACACAAATCGACTGAGCTCAGTTACGCTAAAGCCGCAGTCAAAAGCATGATGTTTTAACATTTCATTTACTGGTAACTCTTTCGTCATGGGTAACCTCAAGTTTGAAACTCACCTGAGATTTCAATTTCCGTTCGTATTTAGACATGTTGTGACTGTATTTAGCATTTTATTCAGAATTTTCAAAACTTTCCAAGCGCATCAGACAGATGACTCGCGATCAAGTCAATGCTGCAACATTTCAAGGACTATTTATAAGGCACAGACAACAGAGTAAGTAATAGGTTGGGAAAAAAGTTTTGAGAAAATGCTTGTAGCTTTCCTGGGTGTAGGTCATTTTTTGTGTTTTTGGGCTGATTCAAAAGCCCTTCTTCTCCCGCGTCGATTGGTACATAATTTATCTACTTATTTCAAGATGGAGTTAACAAGCGAGCAAAATAGGTTGTTGATGATGCACGAATAACTGTTGGTTTCAAATGCAACGGTGGCAAGTGAACGTGAATTATCAACAACCTGATTTGCTCGCTTGTAACTCCATCTTGGAGTGAGTAGATAAAACACATAACAATCAACGCGGGAGAAGACGGGCTTTCAAATGAGCCCAAAAACACAAAAAATGGCCGACACCCAAAAAAAGTTACGAGCATTTACTCAGAACTTTTATCCCGAAATATTGGGATTAGTACAGAGGTTTTGCTTTATCGATTACTTCAAAGCCGTACTGTGGGTCACTGAAGTGTTTCGTACCACCCACCCTTTTCTCAAACTTTATCGACTACGAAAAAGTGTTTGACAGCGTCGAAACCAAAGCAATCCCATCAGCGCTCGTGAACGAAAGACTGGCCTGTTCCACGTAAGAACTCTAGCCGACTCTTAGTGGAGGTGCACCGCAAAATTCAATTTGTTTTTCTTGACCGATAGCTGTTTGCGAAAAAAAACTTCGCTAGAACGACACTACTCGCCATAAAGCTATTCTCTGCCACATTGAAGTAAATAGTGAACTGTATCGACTGAGGCTAGTTAGGTATATGTAGTGATGAAAAATTCGTATCAGACCTTCAATAAATTCATGTATAAAAAAGAGTACAAAGGGGGTCTTCAAAATATAGTAGCAGATTTTAATAGGATTCTCACCAACGATTGCCTATTCCTTCAAATAAGTCTAGTACGTTAGTTACGAGGAAGGATGCCATCAAAAAGACATCTCGTTGAACGCAAAGTGAAATTTATAGATGCTGCCAACATATTTGTTATTGCCTTGTTTTCTTCTTATATTCGTGATACCACAATTATTTCAGTGTTGTCACAGAGATATTTCGTATTCAAAGTATTTGTATTATTTAAGAGGAAGTACCGCACTAAGTTTGGAATCCAACCTAAACAGAAATAACTAAAATAGAAAGCTTCTCAAATGATAGCAAAGCCTCTGATTTGAGTTGAATATCTAATTAACATAGTCATGACCTTTTGCTTGGAAACCGAAGACGGAAACAGAAGAAAGAAATGTTTCATATTATACGGTGAAGTGCAGAAGTAGAGCAGATAGCATTTACAAATACCACGTGTTCTGCAATGTCACTATCACCAAGGCTACTGCGATACGCACTAGATTTGCCGTTTGTTCCAGCTTGCACTTATCGAGCCCTCAACCCTCTGGGATCGGTCCATTGCTAAGAGACTTCTCTGGAAAGCGCAGCACTGGCTCCTGCATCGTTGGGTCGTCGCATAGGGTTTTCCAACGAAATTGAACTGAAAGTTTTGATTTGAAGACACCAAGTGAACTCGAGCGTTACAGATTTTTGATGAAAATGTGATGAACTTGCTGTTTTATTCTTACAGAAGATACATGCAATACAAAGAAAATTAGCGAACCGGTTGGGAGCTTTAATTCACGCAGTGGAATCTATTTATAGTCTTGAACAACAAGTGTTTCGTTATTTCGATTCTGTCTTTCTTTTTAAAGCCTGGTAAACGCTAAGTTTGAAGAAAAGCCTAATGTTGCTTTAGTTTTGACGATGTTTTCTAACGCCCTTAATTCTGAGCTGCTTACCATCCTTAATACAATGATCCCTGTAAAAGTAACAGCGTCACTTGACTCACTAATCTCGTCTAAGGAAATAACTGTAAATTATGTACGACACCCATTTCTGTAATCACCATCGTAGTGCCTTAGATGAGGCTAGAAAAGCGAATGTTAGAAGCTGAGTTACGTTGGATGATGGCTCTCACAATTGCTGCGCAACTCTGCATCAAAGTTTGATTTTCATTCTCAGACTGACTAACTATCACAATGAGCTCGTTTATTATCACTTACTCTTCTCGCTAAATTTTTTATACGGTCTCACAAAAGTGTCTGAAAGTTCTGTGTAATTAGAGCTGTAAAATAAGCTTTACTCTTCCCATCTGACTCCCAACTGAAGAGTACATTTCGCATAAATATTCTAGCATACTCTAACAGAAAATAAAGCAATTATATGTCACAGGCCCAAAGCATTAGAATTTTACCATAGCAGAACAAGATAACTATTGCCCCTGTAGGCAAAAGGCAAAGCTTATGACCAGACATGAATCGCTTCTTTTCCGACCGCATCCAATTTCAGGCCTTTAGAACAAATGGCTTCTTTGCTTTTTACAAAGCTTAGTAGTCGTTCAATAGCTTATATATAGATAATTTCAGCGGTGTACTCTATTTTTAAGCAGCCTTGTGAATATGCTGTGACAGCAAAAAATAAAATTATGTCTTATACTACAGCATCTTTTACTGGACAAAATCCTTCCCATAGACTTTTAGTGATCATTCGATAGCTTAAGTCTCAACGACTTTAATGTTCTACTTGGTTTGTAAGGAGAAATCTTAGAGCGGTGTAATATTGAAAATAATATTGCATCTTACAATTGGCCTACATTCCTTGCGTCGGTATTTAGATGGAATTTCGCAGCATTCGTGTCAAGCCATACGATTTCGTAGCGTTACACACACCCTAGCCGACAGGAAATGCGCACCAAGTACGAAACCTGATGTTTTTCTAACTACAACAGCGCGCTAAAGTTTTCTTTATAAGAACCAAGAACGCTATTCACACTGCCAAGATTTTTGCTATCGAATGATTATTGAAAACCTAGAAAAGATCAGTATTTATATGCCAAACGGTGACCAAATAAATGAGACCTCATTCACTGGACAAAAATTTTTTACAAGAATGTTAGTAATCATTCAAAAGCCTAATTCGCTGGCTGGAACCACATGCAGCTGGTTTTTCAAAACACCCTTTTCTAATGCTGCGAAATACAAAACAAAATTATGTTTCACGCACTCAATGCGCTCTCAATTTTCTCGCACATGTAATTCGCTGGAAGCACAAAAAACATATGAATGTGTAAAGAAAGTCTTGCAGTATCTTAATCAATTATTTTATATGGAGTTTCTTCAAAGAGGAGAAAAATCTCATTTGAAATTGAAAACAATTTATACCCTCTACGTCTAACCCGTACCGATGGATCACCCGGCTCTTAGCCCACGAGTTGACCGATACAAAGCTCCCCAAATATATGAAGTTCGATCTCATTACCCTGCCACATTGCAATGAAACGGTCTTTTTCAAAAAATAAGCACAGCGTTAGAATTAGTGAAACCTGTGCTATCGAATGATTATCAACGGTCTAAAGAAACAGCTTTATCCGGAGAGGTGTAAACCATAAACCTATATCTTTTCCTACAACGTTATCGAAAAAGCTTTTCCAAAAAGCAAGCACATTTATGAATTCTTCAAACCTGTGCTATAAACAGAATACTGGTATTTTAAGGAATGAGTTCTGTCCACCAAAATATATGCCAGATAAGGAATTGACGTGGTTATATAAAACACAATTATATTTTGGATTTTATAGCGTTATAAACAAGTGTTTCAAAAAACCAGCCGCGTAGATCTTAAGCCAAAGACTAAAGCTTTTGAATGATTACTAAGACATCTACGATAGGTACGTTGTTAAACGGATGAAGTCGAATAATCATTTATCACCGCCTAACATTTTAGTATCGAAAGATTGTGTTCAGCGAAAAATGCCTGAATGTGGAATATAAATTTATTTCAACTGCTATAGCAAGAATAAAAGGCTTTTTTCCAAAACCAACTACATTTTTGAAAATCTCGAGATTTAGGGTATCAAATAATTAACAAGTCTCTTAAAAAAGCGACAAACGAAATTTTTATAAGGAGCAAAAAAAGGGTGAGGCCAGAAGAAAGTATTCCATGAATATTTTACGGAAAGTTGTACTTCATTCTCATGACATTCATTTTTTCCTATCACATCTGACCCCACTTTTACCTGTGTCATCATACACCACCGGCATGTTTATTAGCGGCGACATTGCATCACCATCACGCTGTTTCTAAGCGGCACGTCTATGTGTGGACATTCTTTGAATTTACAGAAATTCTTTACTTAGTTCCTTTTGCAGAAGTGTCATAATATCATAACTGTGTATATAGGACGTTGAGTGGTATGCAGACTCTGAACCTCAGAGGAAAGTTGAATTCGCGTTTCACTAACTGCGAGTGGATAAAGTAAAACGCGAGTTCAACTCCCGTTCAACGAGATTCAAATTTGCAAATCACTCAACACTTTTGGTTGTTTATATTACATCTCACCAGTGCTGCCAAAGCAGTAAAGTAAAAGAATTGCCGATGTATACTGATCAGACCAGCTCTGATACCTTGTATCTCAGAAACTTGGTGGCAGAGCATCAGCCGTATGGTGCAGTGGTAAGCACGAATCTGAGATATGGGTAGAGTGCGAGTTCTACTCTCGCAAGAAGTTCAAAGTTTTGTAAAACATGCCTAGTTACTTTTCTTTTAATTCATATATATGGAGCAAGACCAGTATCATGTGAATTTCAGCAGTTCATTTGCTTGTTTCGCTATTAAATTCATGTGTTAGAGGTTGCAATATGGACAAAGCTGCTGCATGGATTCTCTTTGGAATCCTGGGATCATATTGCTGTGACGTTATCAGATTTGTAGCATGGCGGTTTCCAGCGTGTGTAAAATAGAGGAACGTTCTCAGACCGTTCACTGAACCTTGTAAGGACTGGAGTAATGACACTTGATTGATTTAATACGAGGTGGAACCAGAGGCATTAAACGCATTAAAAGACTAACCATGACACTTCTTTCGCCGCATTTTTCGCAGAATATTTACTGAAATTATTTGTGCAATAGCTCATATACGTGTGAGGTCAAAAGAATCTCGAATTAGTTGTTTTTTCTGTTTCGCTAAAGAACATTTCTTTCATTCATGATAGACGTTCACATTAATCGGACTGACCAAGTTGCTTTATTATATTACATTTGGAAATAAATCATTGCGTACTGGTGTTGAAAATGTAGTTTGTTTCTTTTTCGTTTACTTTTCGTAACACTCATGGTCGGTCGTTTAGTTGACGTCTAAACTACGTTGACGATACACATCTCTGATCGTTTCCCATTTTTGCTCTCCATTCTTGCCGATGACAATTGCTCCTGCTTTTACTGTGAAAAGATCTGTTGATGAACACAGAAACGCTAGCATAAACTCCTCAACTGTTTGACATCAAATCTCGGCAGTACTTCAATATATGTTGCCTGGATGCCCAAATAATTATTTGATTAATGTTAATGAATTAGTTGTTTTGGTTGCTTTCTAGGGCGTTATTATGTCACGAATGCATATCTAAAACTATTGAGTGGTACGCACAACATTCGACATCAGACGGGAGTTGAACCGGGGTTTTAACCTATACCGGAGGTGTATGTACTATTGGCTAAGTACTCATTATTTTTTCATAACTGCGTGGTCCCGTTAAAACAGCAGTTTCTTGTTTAAAATACTACTTTTCAAAGTGCGTAAACGCCTTAATTTAAAAAAAATCACCAATCAAAGGCAGCTGTTCCTCATTTGCTGCCTGGTAAAATCAACCAATCTCTGTCTCTCCCTCTCTTTTGGGCTTGATCTCATAGTTTGGAAAAACATCTATTTCGTTTTTTCAGAAAGTAATCAATCGTCCTGCAAATCTCACAACTCTTGAAATGGCGCAATGTGATGGATATTGGTTTATTGCACATGAAACGCTAACATACGCAAAGAAAAAAACATTCTGACAAAACCATCTTCGAAAGCACCGAAAGGAATTATTCAATAGATTAAACATTGAGATGCATTTTCAAACACACAACAATAATAGCAAGAAGTGGTCGTATCTACCTTTGAGGGTTTTTTTGACATAATCTTCTAAACGATTTGTGCGGATCATAGCAATTTTCGTTCACTTCCTTTTCTTACCCAGTCATTCATGAATTTTTTCGGATTCACCATATAACTTCAGCTACCATTAGCACAAACTTTGCAGATTGATTGCACATATTTTTCACATATTGCACGAATTTTTCACAGTAGATTACACAGATTTTCTCAGACAGGTTTACTATAAATTTTCGCATCTTGATGAAAGCCTTAACAGGCATGGCGCGGTCGCGTATCACACGACATCACCCCTATAGGAGTCATAAAATGCACAACTGATGGCCATTTCCAGATTATCTAAGTCAATATATCTCCACTCATATTACCTTTATTGATTGCAATGATTCAGCTTCCACTTGGTGCACTTTTTTCACGACAAATGATGTGCATATAGACAACAAGGACATTAAAGTATAAGAAAAACATGAAAGGTCAGTCAGGCTTTGGAGCCGTGATTACGTGTGGCTCACGTGTTATGCACTTCATTACCCAGACCGTTGTTTGGCCTTTTTCTTGACAGTGTTTTCACTCCTTCGCTGCTAAACTAAGCAGTAAGCAATAAGTTGCGACAATATGATTTCAATCAAAGCTTTAGCTTAGCGAACTGGATTCCGATTTGGGCTGCTCTGATCATTTTTCGTTGACAGGTGATTTCTGACAGCACCAACATGATAAAAAATGGCTGAAAGAAAGGCTAATCAAGAACCTTAGTTGAAGTGACAGATAGAAGATAAGTCACCGGTAAGAGTAATTTTGGGTTAAGAACCTCAACCGAGGTTTCTAGCCTTGCTTACATCCTCATCGCTGTGATTTCATCGAATGAATCAGGAGCATTCAAAATTTAATGATTACCGCCTGCGGGACAAGATTTTCATTTTTTTTTTGTTTTTGCCGTGATGAGATACCAATATTCTAGAGCCTGTGATATATGTTCTTTCAAACTACTTTTGTGTTAATGTCCAGATGTCGCACATTAAGCAAGTGATCACTTGAAATTTCATTCACTATGACACAACTGCATGTATCATTTAAGTTTGCAGCTGCCGCTTTTTTGTTTAAAATTTTCCAAAACACTAGTTGCAATATCTGTGGGAAAGTTTTGACTCTAGCCATATATCAGTTTGAAAAGACACTGCATGTCTTTTCTATGAATTTGATTTGATAGAATTTCGAACTCTCAAAGTACTCTTCAAGTCGGGATATCACCATTAGTTACTGAAAACCAACTTTATCGTCGAAGCTTTTATGACTCTCTATCACTCAAACTCCGTTTTGAGATTGCACAATAACTTACGAATGCATCACTATTCCGTTTCATTGGAAGGTCGCTCCCGTGTTAAATCTCTTCATCACGATTATTATTAATAAACTTACTTATATTATAATGTTGAATGATTTCATCTAAGTTGTGCAAAGACAGGTGGGCATGTCCTACAAGGAGCCGCCGAAAGATCTTCACAAATTTCTTTTTTGTATTTTTTCGATCCATATCACATTTGTTTCTAATATGCAAATTCTAGCACTTCTAGAATTCAATTCGTCTTTTCGCATTCATCGCTTGATTGGAATCTCTTGCTTCTCCAAGAATTAACTACATTGTTGATTGCGCTGAAATTTAAGTTTTGAATAGTTATCAAAACCCAAATAAAAGTGTAAGCCCTCCTGTTCAAAGAGGTTGACAACTGTGGTGGCCAGCACAAGAAAATCTTAACTCGCTCATCTCGGATCTTCAGGAAAACTCACATGCGAGTAACATTGAGCATGTCGATAAGAGAAGGCGACAGAACCTCAAATTACGGTCTAAGCCACTTATGAACTGAATCGGCTGCGCTGTTTATGACCGCAAAATAGCTTAACTAATTAAAGAAGCCTATAAAAGTTATTATACTGGTCATCTAAAGTAGTATCAGTACACCTCTGTACCTGAAAAGCTTGAAAAAATATCTGGGAATGCACTGACCATTGCAGTTGACTTACTATTGTAATACGGCCTCTGGGCTAGAAATAGTCAAAGAATAAGTTGTGAGTGTAACTCCAACAAAATGTACCTCATATCATGATGTTACACAACAAACAATAGTTGCCGAAATGGCGAAGTTAGAGAAAAAAGCCTTTAGCTTCAAACAATGCTTGAACTTGAAAACATATCTCAACTAACAAATTGAAAGCAGGCTTTATTGATTGAGATCAACCACTAAAATCTGCAAACTTCACCTTTCAAGATACAAATTCTTCTGTTCTAAAGAGGCTCTGATTGTTTGGAGGCCATATCAATTTGTTGTAGCTTCTTACCTAGGCGGCTGAACAGGACATGTGAAGATACGCGATTTGAAGACTTCTACTACTCCGTACATTGTGAGAACTTTTCGTGGTTGATATTCAACGAATTTTCGCGCTTCGGCTATTTATTCTTTTGCTTTAGTAGAGTAAGACTGATACGAGTGCTAATCGTTTTTAGTGCAGTTGACGGTAGGAACATTCTTTTCAGTATGATCTGATGACTCGTATTGTTTCTGATGTCAACATACACGTTATTCAATTTTTTCCCTTGCATCGTCATCTCCAAAAAAATTTCAAATTTGCGCGTGAGTTCTCTTTCTGCCTGACGAGTTTGCTTTTCCTCATGAATCTCGGAAATTGCTGATCTAGTTCATCCACCATCGAATCTGGTAAATAGTAAGGAGTTTCCGGATCTTTGTCATTATCAGAGAACAACTTTTGAAGATCGTAAGACACAATGTTTGTACAAGTCTTGTACGAATTTTTGTACCTTGAAACGGTGTAAGACCTCGTTGACGCATTGAAAGTTTGAACCAGTGTTTTACTCCGATTATTGAACAGCACCTCTACTATCGCGACTTGGAAATAAAAACGGAGAGACAGAAATTGATTTCTCTTCATAGACCAATACCAGCTCTTCTCGTATAGTTACAAAATTATTGCATGGAGCTCTTGTAAAATTTACAGGACCCAATATGATTCACATTCAAAGGTTATGCTGGATGCATGAAGTTTTTCAACTGATGACAATGTCACAGCGATATCATCCTTGTTTACTTTTGTCTACCAATTTTCCATCGATTTTTTGGTGCAGAAATAACATTGTGAGATGTTTTCAATTAGCTAATCTGTTTAGTGCGATGAATTTCCCAAATATTTTTTTGTCTGCATTTTTCACCCTCTATGTTTGTTCAAAACGTGGTTTTTTGCTGATGTGTGTCTTTGAGCTGAAGGTTTGAAAATTTTAGGGAGGGGGGAGGGACCTATGCATTGAAATGGATGCATTTTTGATCAACCTTTGAAATGTGTTAGATAATGGTCAGAGTAAAAAATAACTGAACACTGGATGAAACTTTTCGAATATACAATTGGTTTAATTCATATAAAGTTGGGTTACTTGACTAAATGATAAGCGGGAATTTCAGCGTCACACACTTGCGCGGCAAATGACATTTGTAGGTGTCATAATGATGTTCTCGAGAGTGTTTGACATGATATCAAGAGGTGGTATTTTGAGTGTGAAGTGAACCTTTCATTTTGACAAAGCTAGGTTGTCCATAGAAAAACTCTTTACGAGATATTCAAACCTTTTTATCGACAATAAAACTTGCACTCTTAAACCTTTATATGCGATTATTCATTAAGACAATCGCTCAATACTGATACATCCTGGCAGCAAATTTAAGCCTATCATGAGGTTTTTTATGAGCACTTATGTAGTGCAATGCACGTGTTTCGGCCTTGTAGCCTCATCAGTTGTACAATCCCGTCGTCTGAGCCGATCCCTCTCTGGGATAGAACCCAGTTATATAGAGAAATCGTCGACGATATGTTACACTGCGTGTAAAGTGAAAATTCACCTTACCTGCGGAAAACATATGACTGCATATCCTGGCATGATCCCCGGACATTGCAATTACCAAAAATACCAGCCTTAAGCAAATCGACTGTTGATCGCTGCAATGTCCGTTGCATGCCACTGGACATGCAATGTTATGTTATCTGTAGGTGAAGTGAATTTTGATCTCGCACGCGGTACACCATGTTCGTCGATAATTCCTCTATATAAGGGTGTTCTCCTCCGAAAGAGATTGGCTTAGACAAGGGGTACTGTGCAACTGACGAGGCTGCAAAGCCGAAACAAGTGTAGTGCACTGTATAAGTGACCATAAAAGACCTCATGAAAAGCCTAAAATATGTTGTCAGGATACACATTTATACTTATGAATCTTTTCAACACACCCGTTAAAACCTAAAACTGTTTCCAATGCTCTGCCAAAATTTCAGCCCCGAGATGGAGTCTCTCTCTTATGGAATTGTTGAATTCGCCTATTGCCATTGATTCTCTTACGGATGAATCCACATCTTCAGTCAAACCTTTAGCATATTTATATGTGTGTGGTCAGGTATTTCAGAGGACAACAAACTTGTTAGAATCACTGTTTATCATAGGCTAATGAAATTGTTACTAGGCTTTGCGACATGACATTTCATAGAAAGTAACAACGGGCAGAGCTTAGCGAACTTATAACAGTCAAAAGGATATGTTTGTGAAGAAAGTAGAAGGCAACTATGTTAAAATGAGTAACGAATCAAAGTGAATGGTTTTGAAAAGTCGACCAAAATATGTAAAACATAAAATCACAAGAACAGCTCATCTTCGAGTGTCAGGGAGTATGCAGCAAGATTGAAACTGATGAGTTGATGCAATGAAAAGAGTTGGCGATAGATTGACGAGAAGAACAGTGAAATGGATCTCGAGAGATATAAACATTTTAGACAAAAACCACTTCATCGACGCGAGTGTTTGAAACAAGTTATCACAAAAGACAGCGACTGCATGGAACGAACTAAGTCGATAACATAGGTGTAAGTGAGAAACCGCGAAGGTGAGCTATGTAGTTACAAAATCTTAAGTGAGCACTGCAGCTAATGAATCTAGTGATATTCTTTTAGATGAGGAATCCAGGACAAGGTTGCTACGAAAAGCTACTCTGCCAACACTTTGGTGTCTTCTCCTTCTTTTTAACCTCAATGTTATATAAATATATATATATATATTTATATATGAGTAATCTGAACCCTTTGAGGGTCATCATTGATAAGCAGGCGGCGTCGTGCCGTCGCTTGCGCGGAAGTTGCAGGAGGCAGCATTTGCATGGCTATATGTATGTCTGGTGCTTTCTCAAAAGACGCAGCACCCCCATTACAATAAGTGAGTGATATTTTACGTCGAGCGTCACTGTACAAAGTGTACCGTTTAGTCCTGAAAGGGTCAAGTAATATCGATCCAAAAGAGGGTAGAAGTTCAAATTCACGCAAGTCTTAGAGATTCTCTGGGATCACTTTTTATCTATTTTGATCAATATTTCGCCAGTAAGCCTAAGACTACCCAACTTGAAGATCTTGACTAGCAGAATTTCAATAAACTAAGAGAATCAAGTGGTGAGCAAAAATAAGACCTCAGGCGGTAGCCGAACCCGCTTTTCATCCACGCCGGTAACGCGTACTACCACTACACCACCGAGGTACATTTGCGCCACCACTCAGTCTTCAACATCTCTATGTTAGCTGTCAGCCACCAACCTTCAACAGGCTTGGTAGGGTATGCAATTTCGCTACATGAACCCCAGTTGAGCTGACAACCATTGTAATAACTAGTATTCAAAATTTTCAGTATTTTCACTGCATTTTTCGTAGTGTTATAATGTTTCAAATATCCCAAGTGAATTGAATGGTGAGCAAAAATGTTATTTGGGGATTTGACGTCCGTCTGATGTCATATTTTTGCTTTCCACTCAATTTTCATAGGATCATAATACTGCGAGAAATGCAGTAAAAATACTAGAAATTTCAGTAAGCTATCAATTCTACTGTTTGAATAATCGAACAATATCTTATTGAGCAATCAGGAAACTGCATTATCCTCATCACATCTGTAGAGAACAATTTTACTATATGATCAATCTTTTCTATCTGATCTAGTTCCACTTAATCATAGGTATTCGATCAGATTGCTTCGCGCTCACTATTATCGTGGTGATTGTGATCACTTATTTTGTTTTGCCCTTGTGGAGAGTAGTGATCCCATCAGTTTTTGGAGTTTTTTTCAAATGATATCCTACCTTTTGTAAAGAGTTGAGGCCCTACCAAGTTAAATAGTGACTTTTTTCAACCGATTCGTTCATACAAGCAATTACGAGAGCAAAATTACTGGTCGGTCTCTATCGTGTTCAGGCGCTCGTCGACGTCCATGACTCTCGTCAGAATCGCTTTGGGCATCTTCGCTGCTTGCGTCATCTGGCCTATCGAGCTCGTGGACGGGCAGCTGAACGATATGTAAAGAAAAAGCTCTCGATGTTATCCTTTTTGCCTGCACGGATGTTCTTTCTCCAGCATGCTTCAGTAATGTGCCCGACCACGTATTGCTTGCGTGTGCCCCGGATGCGTTTGATGAGATCACAACTCTCCACTGACATCTGTTCTCCTAATAAATAGACTTCTGCCATGAGAGCAGCTCTAATGAGCTAGATAACTGAATAGGGTATTCCTAATCGATACAATTATTCAACAGCAAGTCCTTATTTCCTTCTCTTTGGTATTTATATAGTAAATATGGGGCAACGTGGCCGAGTGGTTGTGATGCTCATCACGGCGCGCGAAGCCGAGTTCCATCTTCCAACGCTATCCGGCAATCAACAACAACTTCCTACGGTTGCCACAGCCAAGCTATCCTCAGAATGCCAGGAATCATGCTGAACAAGAATTCTACGCCATTCAAGGCGAGCACGTAAGCGAATCGAATGCTAGAAGTAGTAGGATCGGCACAACAAAGATCGTGATGGCGGGTCTTGTAAATAAATGAATAAATCAATAAATAAATGAACAAATAAATAAGCGATATATGTTGTTAGACTAAGTCACTTGTTCACTTTCAGAAACATACACTGAAGGAACCGCCTCGTAGCTGAACTTTTGTCATTACCTTGCTCTCGTGCAGCAGAACAGGCTCTCCATCTCATAGAGTCCGTTTGATTAGTCGTTGGTTAAGTTCGTGTTCATCATGTGGGCGTGCTGAGCTCTGCATCGAACGGGTTTTTCAAGAACGTTCTACTAGTTGATTCCACTTTGTTTCATTAGTGGTGAATTAGCAAAATATACTCAGAGACAAAGGTACTCCAGGGTGATAGGATGTTTCATTCAGCAGCTATATTTAAATAACTCACTATCTCAGCAAAATAAAAGCTCAGAGAAAACTTCTAACCCCTCCCAACCAATTTTGTGTGGCAGATCTTCAAAAACATCAAAAAAAAAATCTTTTTTTACCTATATTTCCACTTTACCACCACACTACAGCGTACTATACTGTATGTGGTAAAGACGTGAGAGCAGAACAAGGGATTGGTTACTTTCTTAACATCTATATCTTATCTGGCGTTTGCGTTGAATGTTTTTCTTTTCGTGATTTCCATAGCAGTTGACTTTAAGAAGGTCTCTATAATATTACTTTTACTTTGACTTTTCATTCACACCCGCTTAGATACATTTCTTGGTCAGAATTTATTTTCTGAATTTTTCTGACTTTTTTTTTGATAGAGTGTACACGTGTTTCTGTTCTGCGGCAAAACTGTTCAATACGTTGCGACCACTCGAAGCGCATCAGCGGCATCGCAATTTTCCACGAAACCTCTATATTTTTCCGACTTCGAACTGAAGACAGCTGTAGGCAGCTCACCGAAGTCGGCTTTAGCCACATAGTTCGCTTAGCTGAGTTCCGAAATTGAGATGTAGGAGTACTAAAGTAAGACTACTAACGAGATCAACACCTGATCCAACAAATTATGGTTCGATAACCCCAAGAAAAATCTTCAGCCACGAAAATATGATGAATCACAAGTAGAGCTAAAAGGCACAACTGTTCGAAGGACACCGTGACCGCAGCTCTTACTACCCTCCCAAATCCCGTTCATCAATTCTACTTTAGTAATCAGATATATGTATTTTTGAGGCTCTATTGAAGTGGAGATATTTAAGTTCACAGAATTTTCAAAAGAAGTTAATTGCTTTTACCAGGCTGAGAAATATGAAATTTGTCTTCAGCTCAATACTAATGCTGTCGGTCGTTTGTCATGTTTAGTTACGCCATAGGTTAGTGTTTACTGTGTCTTGTATCTTAATTTCAATATTTGATCTTTGGAAAAACCAACCCCGCCACAATGACAGGCAAAGGATAATTTTTTTCGTTTCCAGACGATAGAGAAAAATGTAGAAATGTAGGATTTCTAGCGTCAGAGGCAAACTGATAAAAATTGAATGAACGAAAATTCGAACAGGTGGTGTGACAACAACGGACATCCTGATTGGATGTGATATTGAGAGATTCATTGCTAGTCCGTCATTATCTCCCTCGTTTCATTACTCTTTCCTTGTTCGAATTCAGGAGTTTCTAATGTGATTTGACACTGGATTATGTTAATATGATTATTTTTCCATCCATTCGCCTGCATTAATGAACAGTTTTATGTTTGCATTCATTCTTTACTGCCATTCCATTGTATACGTCTAAACGCGTTGATGCACTTTTATTTCTGTACATTTATTATTCTAAAAGGTGAAGTTCTGAATATCAAGTAAGACTATCTCAGGATCAAAATATGGCTCCTAAAAGGACTACATGGAAGAAACTCGAAGGATTTGAGGTAGGTGACTTGATTTCTTAGAGTTTCTCTTGATTTATATTGGATTTATGTTTTTTCACACAAATAGTGTACTAGAATTTGTGTTATTGGAGCTTATAGATCCAACCTTTTGTCTAAATATCTTCATTTTTATAGGACCCTGCTCTTTTGACTAGACTTCATATTCCGAATATTTTTAAGGGAACGTTGAGGTTTTTCTAGAAAATTACAAATGTTTGCAATCATGAGCATCATTTCAAACATCTCATTTTTACCCGAGTAATGATCCTACTAACGGTCTGATCTCACTAACAATCTATCTCATTGAATTAGATATACTACTTCACTTTCCGCTGTTAGTTCTTTATTTTCATTTGTGTCATTTTACTACTATTTCTCGTATGTTTTTCATATTATCATTTTTAGAGCTTTCCACTAAAATCTGTCGACGATGTTCTGGTCCATAAACACTTGTGACATAGCTAAAATTCTGCAGTTATAAAATCGTTTACATATTTGTAGGTCACAAAAAACGTCGATTTAAACCTACTGACATCTTCTTCCCACAGCAAATAGTCCAGCGGGTAAATGCCAACTCGATTGGGCTATTACAGCAGTAATTGAATAGTATGACTGTAGGTGGAATATTGTAATCGCGGCAATATATGGGCAAATTTTTACCACATGATTTTACTTAAAACGGTGTCCACCTTCTTCGTAATTAATTTTTGAAACTAACAGGCATAATGAAAACCAGAGCTTTTCTTTTTAATTCGAATCTCTGTTGATTAGATAGCTTTAATAAAGCTAACCTTAATGATTACGTTCTCTTGATTCTGAGGGTGGAAGAATATTTACTGTAGATTATATATATATATTTATTTATTTATTTATTTATATATACATATGTATTAATATGAAGAGAACATTGGCGTTCAGTCGTCTGACTTGTTTCCATGGATTTTCCTCTCTTTTCCTATGAATAGACAATGAACAGCCCAAAAAATGATTTATTCACAACAGCTCCTACATTTTTTGCTTCTCCTGCCTCCATTTTCCTGCCAGCTTGCAGAATGCTTTTCTTCCTTGAAGGACACAGACATTCTCATACCTTTCCTTTTTTCTGACTCGTTCATCTTAGGAGTTCCTCTGGGTATATCAAGGAGCTCTGTAGTAGGTAACTGTGTTGTTATCTGGAGCCCGTTGAACTCTGTTCCTGTTACCGTAGAGGTTTTTTAGAAGATACAAGCCGAATACATGTACCTATATATAGATATGATCATAAGCAGTGTAATAAATTTATATATGCATAATCTTCAGCTCGAATAGCAAGGACACAGTTGGTTTTTGTATATTTATCATAGAGATCATATGAAGAATGTTTTTGTCTCAATAGAGGACAGTATTCACCATTCAGCAATACCTTTTAGCTTATTCTACATTGAACTAATATCTCATCCAATGAACGATTTGCTATGAATAGATCTTTTACAAGATGTAGTATTGTCAGTAGTCTCGTGAGTCGAAAAATTGCAACAAATCATCTGGAAGTATGCCAAAGCGGCTGAGACAAAGCAGTTGTTCACTGCTTCGAAGTAAGAGCAAACAGTCTGCAGCTTTTTCTTCTAAAGACAGCTTTTGAAAGGTCACTTGGATTATAAATTGCTCTCAGCTCTTCTTACTACATCAAATTATCGTATTCTTCAAATTTCTATCCCTTTCTCTCTAAATTTCTCATCATTTTCTGCCTAGGTTTTTGCTCCACCATAAAATATGCATAAAATACCACGAGTCATTCAATAACATTATTATTAGTCCAGGCTATCTTATCTATGGGGTTGTTTAGAATTACCGCACCTCTAGTTCACGCAGAAATGCCTCCACTTAAATGTGGTTTTATGTGTAAAGAAGAAAGGAAGGAATAGATGTACACTGTGAAACGTCAAATACAGCTGGGTTTGAATAAGATCATTCTTTTGGAGAAGTATGTGTTGCCTAGGAGTCAAATGTGAATATACGCTCCAGTTCGGTCCCTCATTCTGCGTCAAACAAAGCCATACTTCCAAATTTGGTAGATTAATTTCGGAATTGGCTGCGATTAAACACTGATATGTGCGATGCTGTGAGTGGAGTCAATTGCATGGCGCAACCCCTGAGGAATTGATCAGTGCCGAGCGTTTTGAACTCAATTATTCATGAATGATGCACGAAAATTCTCTCATGACTTGACATGTCAAACATGTATTATTCGGTATACAAAGACGAACAGTTTTAGATCCCACCCACTTATTTTGGCTTCGCCCTAAAGTTTTTTTTGCAATTTCAACAATATATTTCTTTGAAAGGCTCAAAATTTGTTAGCAGATTACATTTCTTTCCATTAGTAACTGCCAGTCGCTCGCAGAAATTCGTAAATTTTGAATAATTTCCAGAAGCAGTTTTCGAAGAGACAGATTTTTTTGCACTTTTTAGAGTTGCTAGGAATGCAATTTGTTGATTGATTCGAGGTCAAAGTCTGTGCCGTGCTTATGCTGCTCTCATTAAGACAGTGGCAATTGCCAGAACTTCTGCGCTTTACTACACTATTACGAGGGGTTTATATTTACAAGAGCACTAAGATACATAAGAGCACTATTACAGAAAAGCTCTAGAGTTTTTTTCCTAACCATGGCGTCAAGTTGAGACATAAAGGTAAAAAACTGCCAGTATTTACCCAGGCCCGTGTGGTACAGTTTTGAAAGGTGACCTGCGACACACACCGGGCTCGATTGGGTGTTTATGCTTCACTAAATCTTCCATATCATCGGGCTTGGCAAATTCGTACCATATTTATCTTGGAGGATAGCAGCACTAACTGGATACATCGATGGACCAAGTGATTGTTAAGGTGCGCATGCAATCAACACAAACGATGCCTAATGAAGCTAAACGCCGAGAGCTTTGTCCCTTTGGAATTTTAGTTTTTCAAATCCAACAATCCAAATTGCATTGATAAGTTGATCTTGAGTGTGTCGGTCCATACATGTGTAAAAGACGAGTTGAAGATTTTGTAGTACACAAAGTCAGTGACTGCTTATGGTAACGAGCAGCAAACCTCTAAACAGGACTTGTCAAAGATTTTTGGAAGTCAATCAGCAGTCAATATGTCAATGAGGGAAAGACGAACAGATCCTAAAGTCTAAGCTGTAGCGAATACATGAACCTGACCTTTTCCATGGAGGATTGTTAAATGTCAGTGCGAGAAATGCTAGAAGAGCTAGGAGATCAGCGATAATAGGATTGACATGACATTCAAAAGTAGTCTATCAAGAACCGAGTACTCGAGTAATTTTGAGATAGCGCACGGTAGATGCATCAATGTCACTCACTGATGTCAACCGCAACCACTAGTGAGATTTTCGTTTTTGGCTACGAATGAGTTATGAGTTCTTCTCGGTTATGTGGGAACAGATGAAGATCTCACCTCATTCGCTGGACCAGAACTTTTCAAGGGAATGTTGAGGTAGTCATTCGAAAGTTTAGATTTCTGGATAGAGCTCTACGTGGCCCGTTTTCTAAAAGACCTCTTTATGACGCTGTAAAATTCAAAATAAACTATGTCTCAGATGCGCATATTTCTCGCTGACCGCTCTTTTCTTGGACTAGTAGTTTTCATTTGATAGCGGAAAGTTTGCTGATTCCAACGCTGTGATTATTTTCTGGAAAGACTGTTTCTCTGCACTGCAGCAGAGAAAATAGGTTTGAATTCACATGCGCAAGCAATTGATCTTCCACCAGTTCATCGTCTGCGCGGTCATTCGGCTAATAGGCTGAGGCAATGATCGATCGTTCTTGGACCGGTCTTATTTAAGTGCGATCTTTGTCATTCAAATGGGAAATGTTTCTCTGTTTTGAACGGAAAACTCCAGGTAAAATGTATGACTCTGCTGCAAAATGACTTTAAATACTTTTATTTTCGTCATGAATATGAGCAATCCAATCATCTTCAATCATATTCAGGAGGCCAGAAAGTCCTAATAGCTTCCAATAGTGGCCCGAAAACATTCTTTTACTGTGAGACTTTTCTACACGTCCACATGCTTTAGAATCGATCGATTACCGCGTCAGCCTACCTAGCCGCCTCGCCCAGCGGCCCGTTAATGTACCAAAGACCACTTGCTCGCGTATGTGAAATTAAGTTATTTTCTCTGTTGAACTTTGGAGAAATGGTCTTTTTAGAAAATAAGCACAGCGTTGGATTCAGCAAATAAAACGCTATCGAATGATAGCTAATGGTCCAAAGAAAAAGCTCTGTCTTGCGAGAAAAGCGCGTGTGTGGAACACAAGAGATTTCCTTCGGTAACAGTGTCAAAAAAGGCTTTTTTTTTTAAAACGGCGAAGTGAAGCTGCAGCCAGAGGTGAAGCTTTCTATGATTACTAACACTCTTCGAAAAAATCCTGCCCGGCAAATGAGGTCGGATATTCATTTATCCTCTTATAACCAAAGAGAACTTGATTATGCATAAAGCACAACAGAATATCAAGAAAAGCTAACATTTTCTATTCCTTGCCTGTGTTTATGACTTGATGTACTTGAGTTTTCCGTAGGATATGTAAGAAGAAAGGTTTCCTTACTAAATCACGATGGACCATTGCCGCTATACTCGCCAAAAATCTCCACAACACAATCATCATTAGTTTGTTAAATTTACTCTGCCATATTCGCTAACCTATTCTTTTGTGAACTGTACGAACATCATTCGGGTCCGAATGCTTGTGGTACATGACTGAGTCGTTTTGTCTCATTTGCTTGGAACCGGTTCGGTTTTAGAACTGTTGCCTACACGCCATAATGTCCTCCACATATCGTTCAATCTCAATGAGACTTTTTTTCCCGATACGATTACAATAGCAGTCATGATGAAGAATTAACAAACATATACGTGGTGAGAATAATGTGGAATACTCCTAAAAAATGTGTGCACTTTGTCGTCGTTATGACTCCGTAGAAGCACAAGATGGTGTGTTAAAATTTAATGCTTTGAGAAAACTTTTGAGAAATCATTACAAAAATCGTTTGTGGCTGTTGTCCTGCTAAGTTTAGATAGGATGTTCTCCAGTGAACCTGAATATTTGATGATTTCTTCTCATTCCACAATTTTTTTTGCTTTGATTTGATTTCTCATAGCAATAAGAAGGTAAGCGGACTGAAAAGCCTCTCCGTCTTAGCCGTGGGTCCTGTTTTGGAAGAAGATATGGAATAATCTGAAGGAATTCAACACGATGGCGATGATTTTGCCTTCTGATGCATTGAATTCAATATTGATTGGGTAATCAGTAATCAGTGCTAGCTCGACTAAATTTTTCTAAATTGTCGGTTTATTCTTTGTTTCATAAATTGGGAAAGTGCTTGAGGGACGTGGAAAATGGTCGTAAATTGTATAATACTTGTGATGACGAACACTATGGTATTAATTGGAAATGGATGGTAATAGTTCGAAACGGGGTGGAAATTGGCAGAGACTGGTTTTCAAACCGAGTATCTACGTAATCTATTTTTTTAGAAAAATCACGAGCAGCGTATTATTCTTCCTTATTAATATGCCTTTTTCGACGAGTAGCGAACTCACGAGGTTTCTTTCTGTCTCCACGTACTTCGAGTAAGCATATTATCATTGCTCCTGGTTAACAAAACTGCCCAATAATCTTACTTCGTAGAATCAGCTGATGGTTAGTGTAAATACATATAATAATAGAATTCTTACGCGTATTTATGATAACTATAAAGCCCTCTGTCATAATCAAGAGATAAGATTTTGAATGTTTAACACACGATCAAAAGATTATCGTTTCAAAAGGATTCATACCAAACCTTTTTATTTGAAAAATGCTATTTTTCTTGCTTAGCACGGGCAGTAATTTGTCTTAACCGTGTGGCCATACGTATTTATATGCTGTGAGTAATATACTTGCAAAACGAATTCCATACTGATTTCGCAATTTATAATAGTGCTAATAAAAATTACGGTTCCTAATGTTGTCTCTGTGTGATTTAATTAGTGGTTTTCAAAAAAGTTTATGACCTTTAGAAAATCTGTTTCCTTTCACCTTTGATTTTTCGTGCTTTTGACGTGCTTCAAAAACTTCCTCTATGCTGGAATGTTTCACAGACGATCAAAAGTTGGTTGCGATGGAGTTCAAAACTTTACTATGTTTGATCTGGTAGCCTCTTGGACAATATTTGGATTGCTTGCAGAACTTTTGGATTTTAAACAACCCTTTTGCTACTTCAAGTGAGGATATCTTTCAGAGCAAATTCTCACGTAACGACTTTTATATTGGTGCTTTGAAAGCGAGGAAGCGAGGAATTAAAGATCATTCACGATCAGCCTCAGTCGGCAATGGAGAAGAAAAAGACGTCTTGCGATAGATTGATAGGGAAGCCTAACGATGTGTTCTTTGCCCTTCAACATCTGTCATGCTGCTGATGAAAACCAGCATTGGCAAGCGTTGGTAACTATCGATCATAATCCATGAAACGGCTTTATATGACTGTTTTTAATTATGCCATCTTATCTTTTTCGTAGATAACCTTTTCGTCCTCAATTTTCAAACTGCTTGTAGGCATCCCACGTAAGGCATGAAGCCTATAACTTTAATCGATCTCATAGCGATTTCCTTATGGATACAACAGCGGATGTCATCGACAATAAGTAACTTCTGTTTAACGGTCCCTATTCTAGGCTGAGCAAGAAGTTCTGAACAATTTTTGAAAGTCTCATTTTTTGACATCTCTGTGTCTTTTTATATTGATAGTCTTGTATACATTTATCTAATTCAGTAATTTGCGCTCCAACATGCCTATTGAACAGTATGACTTGAATTATTGCTCCGCATTGGAAAAAGTTTAACGATTCTTAAAACCGTCGATGAGATTGATGGGGATGAAAGTGCTTTCGCGGCGGCAAAATCCACTGTGCACAATTGGTTTAAGCGACTTAAAGAAGGCAGTTTCGATCTCAATGGCATGCCTCGTTCTGACCGGCCATTTATTTTGGATGAAATCGACTTGCAAACTGCTTTGAGTACTAAATCTTCATCGAGCACTCGTGATTTGGCTGAAGAGCTTAGTGTTTCGCATCGGACCGTTACCAACAAGTTGCACCACTTTGACTTTGCTCACAAGAAGAAAAAAAAAAGAATGGCAGAAAGTTATTGGTGGTCTATACTTTGGAAAATAGCTATTATTGTCTTCGTTGCGAACTTGCACATAGAAACTAGCTTTCGAATTTTCCAGAATTTTTTAATCAAGCCTAGTAAGAACTGTGTAGAATCTGTTGGCTCTATAAGAATACGGTAGCTAAGAAACGCTTCTGAAATGATACATCATGGACGGTTAGATTTTCGTCTTTCTGCCGCTTTGCTTTATCCGATCGATGACGAATGTACTGGTTGTCTTCGTTATATCAATATTTTATTTTGTTGAATTCCTTATTATATCATCATTTCGAGAAATTAGTTATTTAATGCTGTTACAATCCAATCATTTTGCGTCTTATCATATGCCTTCGCTTCGGTTTTTATTTCTTTTTCTCGGATTTCCTTGCGGTATTTGATTACCTTGTCGCATAACGCGGTGTTCATTTGAAACAATCATACGCTGCACGCTGAGTGGCCGTTATAAGCCATATAAGTGTTATTTTCTCCCTGATCATTTATTCTAGCACACGGGACCCTTTCCATATATTTTAGTAAGCAGTCAATAGCCAATCCAACACAGATTTGTGGCAAGTACTGGGTCGGATAACCTCTATTCTGCACTAAGAAATTACTGAGAAACTTCATCCGAGCTAT
The DNA here is from genome assembly GCA_019055375.1 of Parelaphostrongylus tenuis. Classification (NCBI taxonomy): domain Eukaryota; kingdom Metazoa; phylum Nematoda; class Chromadorea; order Rhabditida; family Metastrongylidae; genus Parelaphostrongylus; species Parelaphostrongylus tenuis. Next base: position 77,170 of record JAHQIW010003597.1, read on the forward strand.
TTCGTCAATCGATAAGTTGACATGAACTTTATTATTACTTCTGTTGAAAATATCATTACAGTTTATAGGATGTTGTACGCAGTGTGAGATATAAAAATATAGAAACAACCACCGTTTAAACGCGCAAATCACTTTGGAATACTAACAGCAGTGTGTTTGTACGACCGCCCGCAGTAACACATACTTCTTCAAAGCATATATAGCTATCACTCCCATATCGGGATATAGATTCTGTTCTACAACTCTGGCATGTTCACAACCTTTTAATTTCTTTGAATATTAGAAAATTGACGTTAGCTGTCGAAAAACCCGGAACTCTTTTGATACTGAAAATTAGGCGTTGTGTCTCAAGCGGCATGGCTGATAAACGTTGCGAATCGCGAATAAGTTATAGTCATAATAGACGGTTTTGAGAAACTTATCACGTCGGCTTGGATACGTTTTTGCTTAGTGATTTCCAAGAACGAATTTCCATCAGCCTTGACATTCCTCAATAAGCTGCTGTGCCCTTTATATGTAAATTTCCATGATGTCAACATGACATTCATTTCATAATTGCAATACAGAATGTTATTGCTCTGCATGCAGCGTTTGTTATCAATATGCTTCACTTTGAAAGAACAGAATATGTAGCCCATCATTTTGATAATCCGAGGCTTTGTTATCAGTAGAGGATATATCACATTACTATTATTACAATACATGATTTATATTAATAATATATCATTAGTACTTCTATTATTATGTGTTTATTTGCATTTGATTTATATTTATTCGACTTATATTTCATTGTAACTCAATAATCAATACAATCGATTATTTTGAGAGCTCGTTCAAGTACGATAAAACCTGACAACGTATTTTGAGCTTTTTTGAACCTTTCATGAGGTTTGCTATGAGCACTTCTACAGTGCAAGACACGTCTTTCGGCATTCCAGTACGTTCAGTGTAAAAAGTTCGTTGTCGATTTCTCTATGTAGGGGTAGATCCCCGAAGAACTGACTAAATGAAGCACCGTGCAACTGACAAGGCTCGAAGTTCGGAACTAGACCTCAAGAAAGGCTCAAAATACACTGCCAGATTACATCATCATTATTGTTACTAATTTTGATAGCATTATATTATTATTATTATTATTATTACTACTATTAGTACTATTATTATTGCGATTATTATTTATACTTTTATTGCTACCAGAATATATTAGACTATTTTATTATTATTACGGGATAAAAATGCGTGAAAAAGTAATTTTTTGCTGACGAATGTGCTTCTGTTGAAGCACTCTGTGATCGAGTCATTCATTTGCTTATGAAAAGCGCAGTGGTTAGAGATGTCGCACAAGTCACTCACGGTCAATAGTTCGACTCTCAATCTCGAGTAATTGAGCCTAAACTTCTATAACAGCTAATTGCTTCAAGACTTGTCCGTGAGGAGGTATCACCAGTTTGCGGAAGGTGATAGTTGTTTACATTAAAGACCTCAAAACGCTTTGGCAATTTTGCAAAAAATGTGGGAAGAATCGAAAGTGGGCACTTCAGCGGCATTTTTAAAGAAAACGGATACCGCAGATGTGGTCGTGCAAATGTGCCTCAGTGGTGTAGAGGTAGAGCACGCGTCCCCGGATAGGATGAAACGTGGGTTCGATTCCCGCCTGAGGTCGTGTTTTTGCTCACCACTCAATTCTCTTAGAAAACGGATACCTTCATACAACAGTGGAATCCGAGTCAAACCATCGATATGCGTGAATGGCGCATGAGGGGGAACACACTGATTGAAAGAAATGTTGGCATCATACATTATATGATGTGGAGTTAGGAAACAAAAGTATTGCACATCTCACAAGGCGCTATCATTGTCTAGAATTTATAAATCAAATCACTGTCAACTATTTTTCATGGTAGTTGGAGTATGGATCAACTTTTATCCAAAATAGATCAAATTTACATCAATATTGTTTCATAGACTGGCATAGTGAAGCCTGCTTCATATCATTACCTTCACTTTTTTTCATGAAGTGTGCATTTTCCAGTTTTTTCATTTTTTGCGCCATAGTAAACCTCGTATAAAAGCAGGAGTACCACTCTTGAGTACCATCATTTTTCTTTTATAGCATTTTCCAAAATTTCCTCATCATTCTAAGATCGCCATTTGAAACGATCCTTGACTTCGTGTACGCTGGTTGAGAATCCTTTTTTACCTTTTGTCTTACTGTTGATTGATTTTTGAGACTAATTTCCCTTGGAATTCCGCTTGCGGAGATCCTAGGGCGATGACTCGTATGTCAGAAGTTGAATTTATGCTTTAAGTACTTGATTTCTTCCACCAGTGACTCTAATCCCTATGTGATACAGTGATTTCTGCAATTAGCCGAGCGGTCCGGTCCGACTGCATCAAACACGATGTAAAGAGCGAAAAAAACAATTGAATTGATGATGTAGATTAGGTGCAATAGGTCCAGTCGATTTTATACAACTAACTCCGCTTTGAAAGCAGTACTCTGGTCTGGTGGTAACATTAAACACTACAAAAAAAACTTATAAAAATTTCGTCTTATTTTGAACTTGGAATATTGCATCAGAATAAACACTTTATTAAAGTGATACATATAAATGCTTAACAAAGCAGCGGTATTCATCTCAATGATGCGTTTTACCTAGTTCTTGTTGATTAGATTCAGTATTACCTTTCAGAATTTGTTCTATCCTATATATTTTTTGGCATCATGTGTTAATATATAAAAATATGCTACCGTTTTCGTTCGTGTGAAGTTTTATATTTGCAACAAATAAGCCTCTCAAGTATCCACAATTTTGATATTCTGACAATATCGCCCTTTGAAATGATTTTGATCAGTCCAGATTGATCCCATTAAGAAGAAACGTTGTACCATAGCCGTCTTCAAAACTGAAGCATTGAAGAAAGGGTTCATTTCAGTCATCCGGCAAAAATAAATATTCGACTTCATTGCCCGAACGAGAATTTCTTTATAGGAGTGTAAGTATTCTTTGAAAGCTCAAATCTTTGGTTAGAGCCGTATGTGACCGGTTTTCAGAAAAGCCTTTAATAACATCGCAGCAATTGAAAGAAAACTTGTTCCACACCCCCTGCGCTCTTTCATTTTTCATAATCTTATAGTCCGTGGGAAGCACAAGAAGCTGATAGAACGTGTAGAGGAGGTCTTGTAGTGTCCAAATCAATCGTTCTATATACAAATTCTTTCCACGCAGAGAAAATATTCTTAATTGAATTCAAGTTGTATCCAGCATGCATGACCCGTCAGGACATCGATCAATCTTTCCCACCCCCCCCCCTCCCCTCCCAGCTCGCAGATGGGTCGGTAAACAAGTTCGCCGAATATGTGGAACTCGATCTTATCTCCCTACTGCACTGCAGTGGAACTGTCTTACCGGAAACTAGGCGCATCGCTGGTGAACCTTGCGCTATCGAAAATTTCGAATAATTAAAAGAAAGAGCTCTGTCCGGCGAGGTGTAAAACACAAGTGTTTTTTTTACAACGCTATCAAAAGCGCTTTTCCAAAAAGCAAACATGTTTTTGAGTTCTTCCAGACTCGTGCTATCGAAAGAGTACTAGCAATCTCAGGAAGGAGATTTGCCCAGCGAAATCTGAGCGAGATAAGGAAATATCTCGTGGTCGTGTGAAACATAATTTTATTTTGAGTGCTAGAGATAAAGTTATAAAAAAATAAAGAGCGTTATAAAAAAAGTCTTGTCGGAAACAGTCATGTAAGGCTCTGGCCAGAGATTTAAGCTTTCGAATGATTACTGTCGCTTCTATGAAAATTTCCCGTCCTGCAAATGAGGTCGAAGATTTATTTGTCTCGGATAATCGGAAAAAAAAATCGTGAATCCAATGCAAATATTATCCAATAATGTAGAGTGCTGTGCAAGAACATCTGCGTCAGCCGGGTATCGAACCCAAATCTCACTTTTTCCGTGAGCGTATGTTGACCGTTGCCCCACCAACGCTCGTTTCGCCCAGCATTCTTTCTACGCTACAACGCGTTATCTATCAACTGCCAACGACGACAATCTGACTGGTTTGCCGCTATCGTCATTGGACCCACTTATATTGACAGATACTGAGTACCAATAATCGATCAGAAATCATTTTTATCTGACCGCCTTTTGCGGTGGTATGATGTCACAATATACCCAGTAATGTAGAGTGCTGTGCAAAAACATTTGCGTCAGCCTCGATTCGAACCCAGATCTCACTCTTTCCGGGAGCGTATGCTAACCGTTGCACCACCGACGCTCGTTTTGTCCAGCACTTTTTCTACGATTTTTATCATTTTCTCGTTTGTATCACTTTTGATATGCTTGATTTAACATTTACCTATTCGTTTGTTCCTTCGTAAATTTTGAAAGTGTTTAAGGGCATATTTTTAATTAATTAAGCAAATGACATGAAGCTAATAAAAACAGAATTTATTCGCTAGTTTTTTCGGCATCTTCTTCTTCATTATGGAGTAACTGCAATGCCGAATGTTTCATTGAATTCATAGATTGAAGGTGATATGAAAGCTCAAAAGTTAAAACTATCAATTTTAAAAAGTCTGCGCCTTCTTCAGCACCAAAATTGTTCGACTTCACCATAAATTATAACTATAACTCAATAAAACGCATAACTTGGAATAATTCTAGTCTAGCCAATATGTTACTGGCTCACTAATTCTTTTTTCTCTGCCAAAGATAGCGCGTATTGCGTTTTAGTACTCTCTTACGACCGCGTCAATTCCGCGACTCACCAGCCAATTTGGATGCCAGAGAGGTTTCTTCCTGGTCAATAGAAAGTCCTATACTTACTTAGCTTTAGGGAACTCTAAGCGATGAATTATTTTCTGGCATACATAATACATTAGAATAACCTGTAGTATTTGTCTTTTGTATGAACTTCACCAGTCCTCGTCTAATTTGTCTTCTTGATTCGAGCTTCTGGTGGCATGTGCAAACATTCGACAGGCAGCTCAAAAGGCAAACGAGAAGTAGTTTTCTCGATCACGAAATGACAACTGAAATAATTTTCCCGAAAACTCCACACATGTATCTACATGACCCGTCTTCATGTCTACTGTGCAGATCCCAGTACTTCTAGCTATTCGTATTCGCTTTTGTTATCCTTGAACCTTTTGAAAATTTCAAAAGCGAGTTTCGCTGCTGCTTAGGGTTTTCTCTTTCGTAATGATTATGTCGATCAATTTTGATCGAGTCGACTCTCTCTCGAGTCAAGACATTGCACGGCTGGAATGTTCCCGCTTGGATTACAAAGATTGAACTTTCTGTGGAAAAACGTTGTGGCAGTTTTCCAACTTCAGAACAATGAGAGACTTTATCAGCCTAGTGCGACTTCTAATCAGCACCTTGTTCATGAGAAAAGGCATCTTTGGCGTTGCGCTACTTGCTTCACATGGTCTGGCAAAGCGCTCGAACTTCTTGAGGACATAGGGCTTATTTGCCAATATGTGGAGCAAAGTTTATTTACTATTTTTTTAGTTCTATTTTCTATTTCCCACCTTCATCTCGAACACGTAGCTGATAACATGAATGTATGCAATCGTACGTGACGATCCCTCGCAACCGATAAGATTTCTATATTGGCCATAATTTCCGAAAGGTTAATTTTGTTGTGCGAAGCGTTCTCACCCCTCTTGTAATCGGTTGCTGGTTTGTCTAGCATCAATGTGGATGGCGTTAGCGAGAAAAAGCTCATTTTTCTGCATAACGCTTTTCGAACGAGTTCACTGACCTTTAGATGGCCGGTACCTAATTGTCATTTTAATATCACTCGCTGTAATAAATCACAGTTCTTGTAAAAAATGGTGCAAAGCACTATAAATGTTGACAGCAATGTGTTTGCATGATGGATCATGGCGAAATTGCAGTGAATAGTAGCTCATATCATTTACAGGCACAGCATAATAGAGCAAAGTCTGTTTTACAATCCTGTTATGACCATTCCTAAGTTGGCTGTTATCAAAAAATTATTGTTTATTGTTGAAGAAAGACAACCCTACCGTAGAGGTGGGAATTCGACGTCATCTCACTACACCAAATGGTTGAAGTACGACGGATGTTGAGCTGGCTGGTTTCTGGTACTTTTCTATGGTCTTAATTCATTTTCAAATTCTAAGTACAGGGTCATTCTTTCTTTTCCCTCAGACTTCCAGTTACCATTTGATAGCATAAATCCCAGCAATTCCAACGTTCTGCATTTTTCGTAAAAAAACGCCCTCTTAATGCGCTGTAGCAGCGAAAGTAGAATTGAGTTTCACACTCGGCGCGTATTATCGGGCGTATTTTCGTTATTCATTCAAAAGTCTTCTCTCCATTCGTAAGAAATCCTAAGCTTTCCGTACTAAAGTTATAGAAGAAGCTTTGTTCTATCGTTCCCTTGCCTTAGGCTTTTATTTTCTTTTTGAATCACCAATTAAATGCGTACTAAGCCTGAGTCAGCTTATGCCTACGACTAAGAAACTCAGTCTTCTTTTCGCCCTCTCAGCACTCCTTGAAAAACTAAGCTTAGCATTAAAATTGCTAAAAACTTATGCTATCAAACAACTATCAAAAACTGTTAAAGAAAGATCAACAAACCCTAACTACCGTTATGTTGAAACCCCAGTCCCTCAACCATTCACACAATACTATTCGAGCAAAAACTGCACGTGAAGTTTGAAGGTCAATTTTCTTCACTGCTACAGCGCATCAAGAAGCCCTTTTCAGGAAAAATACACAGTATTGGATCATTGAATTTCGAATGATTATAAAAAGTCTGTGCAAAAAGCTCAAAAGATCTTGCATCGAAGGTTGGAAAATGGATTACGATAACAGGATCGTGTTCGGTCTATTAGGACAACGCCTATTCTTCAGCACTTATGGACATAGTAGTTTTTCAGACCAAGCCACAAGTATTCGTCTATGGTTTGTTACAGTGATTAGCTGCGATAAATATGCGTGTGTTGAATATATATATTTTCATTATGCATGGTAATCACTTTTTGAACCACGCAGGTGTCTGTTTTAGGGCAACTTATAGGGCCCGATAAACGTGTTTCGACCTTTACAGTCTCATCAGTCAGGCGGTACCCTTGGGCTTTTTTACCACTCCTCTCGAGGAACCCAACCGCATACTAAGACTAAGCGACGACAAACATTATACACGCTCCATTAAGTGAAAATATCACTGAATAGGCAGTGTTGTACACTCGATTGCTCCTGGCCAGTATCGTTAATATATCATACTTCTCATTTTGAGTGCTTTCTTAAGACGCTAAAGTTTTTTGAGCCACGCATGTGGTCTGTTAAGGGCAATTTATGCGTGGTTCAAAAACTGATTATCAACACATCAAAATTTTAGTGCGGTCTTAAGAGAACATTTGAAATGAAAAGTATGATATAATAACGAAACCAGCCAAGAATAATCGAACACCAATTTTTCAACCAGAAATTTATCAATGATGCATGATTTTGGTAATATTCTATTGCGAATTTTTTGCGAATATGTTGATATACAACTTGCCAATACTTGCTTTAAGCTGGAGCTGTCATCAAAACAAATTCGATTACTACTCATGCATGAATGGCGCCTTGGAGAAAATGCTAATGAAGCGGCGCGCAAGTTAATGGAGCTTCCTGTGAACGGCCTGAGCACGACTGATCTTAGTCTGTTATTTCCAGCTTTGAACTTTGCGAACTACTTCCGATGAGTCCCTTATGCAGCCGTGTCATCGCCCTAAAGACCATTGATCTTGCGTACTACTTTATCAGCATTTTCACCTACGCATCATTCGTGCATGAGTAGCAAGCGAATTTGTCTCCAAGACAGCTCCATCTTCAAGCAAATATAGGCAAGTGTGCAATAGAATCTTTGCAAAAAAATTCGCAACTGAGCGGTACCAAAACCGTGCATTTTTAACTGCTGATTGTTAAGTTTAGTGTTCATTACGTTAGTGCCAAAATTTATGGAAAGACCTAATACTTTTGTATCAACGTCATCAGATGTTATGGGAATAGCAGTGATCGAAACTAATCCGCTTAAGGTTGCAAAACATGGTGCAGAAGAAGTCAACGTTGGCATTTCTACCAATAGCGTCATATGAGACAAATTTTAAGAGCAGTTGCGATTTCAGCACGCTCTGAAATTGCAAATTCTTTAGCAGTAATCTAACGTCTAAAGTTTCTTAGTCACACCATTTTGCAATTTTTTTCGTAACTTCATATATATTTTCAAAATTTAACCCAGGCCCTCCTCAAATACGCTATGCAGATCATAGCACTTCGTGTATTTGATACGTTTTCTTGCATCCGTCGACATCCATCTCGCGTCGTTTTCTGATTTAGATGTTCAAACTTTATCGTGCCGATTTTAAGGACTGTCGTCTTCTCAGTGAATCCAATTAAGTATTCTCAAGTTTAACTACCGCGAAGTCCGGGGATATCCTGGCTACTCCTTCCCACTTTGACTGTGGAGACTGAATATTTTCCATACAAGTCTGGTGCTAATTTCTTAATCCTCGAAAGGTGAAAGGATCAATACGCATGGAGTAAGGTGGAAACAACACCGCGCTTGTGTCGAGTGGCACCACTATCGCTACGCTACCAATTTCTTCTTATGCGTAGATAATTATATTAAAGCTAAAGTGAATAGTAATTTTTACATGCAAACCTGATTGGTACTGGCTTCAGAAAAGTATTAAATTCATTGGTTCTCCTCAGATCTCGCCTAATCGCCTAAATCTATTGATATGATCAACAGCTGTTTAATCGGAGCCATTTGATAAGTTTGATTATAGCAAACGCCGCAAAGAAAATTGATCCAAAATATTTGGACTCAGATGAATAACGGATGCTGTTTCCGGTGAGCATACATTCTCTTTGCAACCTTTGATATTTCGATATTCTTATGTGTGTAGTACACTTCGATCGCTTGTATTTTGTTTTGTTTGACTACTACTCCCTTCAAATTTCCAACATTTTTTCATTGTTGTTCTATCAGATTCTTAAAATATGTCATTAGAATATCTAAGAAAATCGCACGTTTTCGTTGTCTTGGAAATCATACGTAGACTGTGAGCAAGTTACTTACAAACTGGTAAAGAACGCTTTGGCGTATCAATTCGACTATGTTTACTCAACTTTTCGGTATCAGGGATTTTTCTAAGAATGGATTTTTGCAGTTCTTGATGAGGCCAAAGATTACAATAAGATAAGGGCGAGTTTCACGATAATTTTATCAAAGGTCGAAAATTCAGATTGTATAGTTTTCTTGCGTGTCTAAATATGTTAACCCAAAGCGTGTGCCCTAGGTCTTCAACGCATTACGACAACGTGATCTCTATAAAAGTTATACCATCGTTTCATTTTGAACTTCACGTCAACAAATCTTACCTCTCAGTGAATTTTACGAATATCAATGGAAATTATCTTTGTCCACAGAATAGAAGTTTCTTCGTTCTACGGCAGTAAGGATCTGTTTTTCCAAAGCTTAATACATATATTTTCCCCATTTTTTTGCTTCAGTACATTACTTTGAAGAAGATATTGAATTAGCTGAGCAGTCGGGATTCCGCCTAAAAGGTTACGACAATGTTCCACATTGTAGAAATCCATCTCATCGACTGTCTTTGCATTTTGCTTCGCCACTGCTGCATTCGCGCCATGAATTTTAGAAATTTAAATATTCTTATCAACTTTTTTAAGGTTAGGTTCTAAGGATTTTTCAATTCAAATAGAATTTATATCAAAATTATTGAAGATTATAGGATAAAGTTCTAGACGTTGGTTAATCAGTGAGATAGCTCCATGCATTCGACTTCATAAAGCATTGTTAGTGACTGAATAATACATATATAGCCTGTTTGGAGAATTAAGACCATCTAGTGATGCAACATTTCAGTAGTGCTCTCCTCTCGGCCATGTCCGCTATAATTTGGCCTACCCGCAAGTTCTGGTGAACCCGGAGCGTCGAATCGAGCCGACGACGACTTTGGAATTTCAGGTCACCATTGGCCACAGCGCTAACGCTCCCCTATAAAAATCATATACTCTCAGTGCGATTAAGAAAAGTCTCTGCCATAAATCCACAAAGTGCTAAGCTATCCAGATGATCTAGAGACGAAAATTTTTTGTCATCTGTTGTTCACGTGTACTGCGCTAGTGAAATGCTTTAGAGATTGAGAGATTATCGCTTTGTTGAAGAACCATCTTCGTCAAAAATCTGTTGACCAGTGTGGCTGAGAATGAGACCCTCTACGGTGTAGGACGGCAAGATCTTTTCTTCTCTATAGGTTGTATCTGTTACTGATAAGGAACATTGACGTCAGCGACAAGATGAGCGTTGTTGCATTGTTGTTGCCGTTCGTCTACGGGTCCTGCACACTTCGTTTTATAGCGTAGGAGTATATTGTACAGGTGTAAATACTAGTTATAGAGGCGCAAGAGAATATACCTTTTTACATCTAAAGACCAGATTTGCTTGTCAGGTAGTTGATGAAATAAAAATCATTAAAAGTCAGTCAAGTTAGAATGTTACTCGATTGTTGCAAAGAATTTTTAGCGTTCTGATTGTCATGTGACTTGTTGTTTCGATGATCGCCAATTGACTCGAGCGAGTGCCAGTAAACGCTATATTACGGTCCTTGTGGCGTAAGAGTGTCACTCAGGAGGTTCTGCTTGAACTAAGGCTTCAATCAGCACTATATCCTTTTTCCAGAATCTTCCTTCAGGTCTGTGATCACCGGTTCAGAAATCCTCCTGCTGTGTGTTTGACATCCTGAGGGATTCAGTCATTTACGTTGCTACTTCATCCCTTGTCGTTCAGACGCGTCGCGAATCTAAGCACAGATCAAAAGCTATTCGTTTTGGAGATCTTCTTCTAACATTTCCCAAGACTGAATATTTATTAATCTCGGCATGCTTCAACAACTTTCTTCGATCTTCTTTTATGCTTTATCTTCCAATCGGTAATGTATCAGCAACAAGAGGCTTTTTGACAAATGAGAGCTCTAGGTGTTGAATAACGTCGAGAAATTATTTGGTGTAATCGATCTCTAACTGATTGATAAAAACTCCCATCGTTCTTATTAAAAGCTAAGTTGAAAGTAATTTTATGCTCTGACATAGAGGCGCTTAGCCGTAGCAACGGAGACGGATAGAGGCGTTACTCTTACTAACTTCAATGACTCGATAAGCATTTTTCACCGCTCATCGGTGGATATTTTACCAAGCTTCATGGGTGATAAATCTTATAAGCGAGACCGTAGATTGTGCTGTGTAATGTTTACCACCTTATAAACAATTGTCCACGAATAATACCTTCATCAACAGCATGTGTCAAATCGCTCTAGCACAGCTATCTTGAGGGAGAATCGACACTGAAACCATCCATAAATAAAGCGACAATATTCACTCAACAGCCGAGCCCACACGTGAAAAGTTCAAAGGCCATCTTCGATTGTGGATGTGAGGAAACGTATAGAATGCAGGTTGGCTGGGATCTGGACTGCAGATGTGAATTTATGTTGGATAGGAAAAATAGAAAAACCTTACAGAAATGTATTAGCGAGGTCTTACACACAATATTTTCTCTTTCTTTGCTTTTTGTAACGTATTCTAACTTATTACTGACTAATATCGAACAAAACTAAGCATGTTGTGGGATAATAAAATGTAATATATCGCCCGCATAATGAAGAAGAAAGACAAAAAGAATAAAAATTTTCAAAACATTTTTGATGTCCCAGCAATTGAAGTTTTCATGATTCTGAGCTCACTATGATGGCGGTACTGCTTAACGGACACACCTTGAATTTTATTACCACGTAAGAGCTGATCATTTCGTTTCCTACTGGCTTCCGTCTCATGTAGAACAACTATCTCATCGATCCTACTTGCCTTCCAAACAGTATATCGTCGTCTGTTACTGTTTTTGAGTTGTTTTTCAAAGACTCGATTAAGCCATCAATTAATGGCACGTGTGAAAATGTCTTCCCAAATAGCTGTAAGGCACCGCTGCTCTTCAGCGTCCGTGTGTCCTTCTCAAAAAATAGATTCTCGGCTGGTAGAACAAGTTGATCCATGGCATCGACTGTTTTTAGAACCTCTCAATAAACATTCAAAATGATTTAAAAAAAAGAATGTTCAAAACCTAAACGAGGTTGGTACACCTGTCATTGTACACTGTGCCGTCACCACATACGCCTCCCTCCTTGCTACAATGCAGGGCTTAATGTGGGGCGTGGGTCACTGACGAGGAGGGCGAGCCTCTCGAAACATGCGTGTATGGCCTTGGCGTACCAACCTCGCTTAGGCTTTGAACATTCTTTTTTGAGATTATTTTGAATGTTTATTGCAAGGTCTTAGAAACAGTCGATGCCATGGATCAATTTTGTTCTACCAGCCGAATTATTTTAGTTTTATACCACTCGGACCAAAGTTTCCTTGAAAATTCAAATTCTACGACATTGCTAGGCCTTCATCATAGTAAGATTCATATGGACTGATTCATATGGATAGCAGAAAATTCTGTAGTTTTGTGACTTTTGACCAGAATTCTCTTAGATCGGCAATCATTCTTGCGGCTCGAGAACGTGGCCCATGGAGGACTGTTTAAATCCCCTTCCCCCGTCGACTTTCGTTGCACAGTACGGAATAAACTTATGGAGATTCGGATTTTGCCGTTCACTATCTCCCGTGTTATGTTTATATTTCGTTTATCTTCGGTGCCAACACACTTGATCCGTTGACTTAGTACAATTTTATTCTAATAAAATTCCACACAGAAAGCAACTGCCTTTGCATTTTTCTAGCTGAGTTCGCATTTTTCCTTCTACGAATTAATCGCGTTACTTCCACCGTTATGGCAAAAAGTTGTCGGTAGCGTAGAATTGTAATAAACAAAATAACACTTGTGGAAAAAGATTACATTTTATTTTGAATCAATCTACTGATGCCAAAATGTTCCCTTTCGTAATCGTTCCTTACAGTGATGTCTTTTTTTTTTGTTTTGTTTCGTTCTTTTTAATCACAAAATACAAAAAATGCATCCATGGAAGGATCTCAAGAGAGAATTTCAATCCTAAAGAATTGAAATGAGGTAGCATAATAATTGCAGTTATTTTTTGTCTCAGTTGTCATATGGAAAGAGTAAGATCAAACATAGATATAGAAACGAATTTTGATTGTCACTAATAGAGAGTGAAAGGCATTTAGCACAGTGAATAAGAGGTGCGTTGTTATACTCACTGGATTGGTCGCTCGTTCCATCGCAATCGGGCTCACTAATCCCTTTATCAACTGGGAGATTGTTGCGAGATCTATGTGGTGGTAGCACCGGGCTTTAACATCGGAAGCTTTCACAAATGTTTGTACACGTAAGATATACAATCAATTACCTTTACGATACCACTGATAAAGTCGAATGCACTCTAACTCCCTCAAGCTTTGATTAAAACTGAGTGCTTATCCCTTCATCCTTTATTAACCAATAATATCATCTGTGCAAGAAAGACTAAACGCAGATTGTTGGCTATTGAATTTCACCGCATCAAGAGAATGAGTTTCTTCGTAATCTGTATAGACTTGATCGCTATTTTATTGAATTGTCCCGATTCAATGCTAAAAAACTCTAATAAAAGTTGGAGAATTATGTTTTTGAGTGCGAGTTTTGCGAAAGGCGGTCAGAGATCATCCTTTCTCAATTACTAGGATACTTGGACGGCCTGTTTTTACGAGTTGTGGAGAACCCAGCACATTTCTATTCCTTTTTTCTTCTCGCGATCGTAACCCATGGTAGTAGTTTAATTCGAGCATGGCGAGTGGGGCGGGTCTTTTACCGTGATCTGTAAAACATTGGCAGTTGTAAATAGAGCTGATTAATTCTCACCACGAAATAACCGCTCAACGGTGCGCAGTTGACCTCGGCGACGAATGTATCTCCGTGAATTTCCATTTGTGCAAATGTCGTCTGTTCTTTTAGTTCTGTGTCCAGCTCACCTGTGTTTATTATTGTATATTCTCCTAGGTTACGAAAATGTGCTAGGTTGCAAATATCTGAGTAGCTTAAGCCAGTTAGACGTTGTATGTCGTCTAATTTCCAAAATATTCGTTTAAGCGCTCTGTGATTTCTCGCAGTATTCTTGACGTTGTCGAAGTATTAGCCCACGTCTCCGCTGCATAGCAGAGGACTGTTCAATTGAAAGATGAGTGCGCAGTTCGGGGCTCGCTCTCTGACCGATGCCTATTTGAAAGGCCCGAATGCTGTCCATGTTGCTCTCGTTCTTCTATATCTATCTATTTATCTAGGACAATCTTCTATAAAGCTCCATATTGTTTTCCATATTCAATAGGCGGCCAGGGCACGTTGAAGCTGATAGCTTGAGCAAATTATTTGAGATGCGCGATTTAAGAACAGTTTCACTTTGAATCTTCCATTTCGAGTGTTTTCTTTAGACCACAGCTCAAATTACAATATGCCAGAAAATTTTTTTTTTTTGAGTCAGCCCATCTTAACAGACCACGTGACATGTGTGGCTTAAAAATGATTTTCTGGCATTTTGAGATTTGAACTGTGGTCATAACAAAACACTCGAAACGAAAGATATGATATATTGAATATACTCGCCAAGAGCAATCGAGTATGCAACACTGTCTGTTCAGTGGTAATTTCACTGAACCTACACTGTAAAATGTTCGTCGTCGCTAACTCTTACTGTGGGGACTGGAGCACTCACAGAGGATTGGCAAAAGACGAGAAAGGATAACTGCCCGACTGAAGAGACCGCAAGCTTAGTTTAGTTTTGAGATGGATCAGTTTTAGTTTAATATGGGGATCGTGATAACGACTATATTGTGTACCAGCTCATAATCGCTAACCTTTTGCTCGCTTGACATCTTTCTGTTTTCAACGTCTAAATAATTAGTCATTAAGGTTTTAGATGGACATTTTGCTTAGGTTGCGTTATCTATTGAACTAATCGGCTTTGGATTGCAGTATTTGTAGATGTTGTTCTGGTTGACATCAACGTTTAGATGTGCCAATTTTTCTGTTGGCTTACTTGAGTGGACTGTTGTAATTTATCCTGTCGCATGATGGATTATCCTAATGGGCTCTGCCAGTTCAAGGCACACGTTGATATCACTCTTTTAGGATCTTTGCAAAAAAATTACGAATTTGATTGTCCTCCTGCTGTGCTTTTGCAATTCCATGAGATAGGCACTATTTAGCTTTATGGACTTGAACACACAAAACGTCAACAAACATCTATATATGTTAAGCATTTATCTGTGATGGTTTTTTTCGTTTAGGGATAAAGGGAAAAGTTTATATTTGTAGTGCACTACAGATATCAATATAGGTTTTTCCTGCCATCTTTTCTGTATTTTAATCAATGGCTTCATTCTGTTACAAAGAAGGAATGTGCACTTTTATTTTGCTCTGTTCTGTTTTCCGTTGCCGTTATTAACATCCATCCACTCACTGTTGTCAATGTCGTTTTCGACCAATTCGCACTCGAATTCCAGTGTTATTTTGCCGCAGTTCTCAGTATAAGTGCTTCTAATCCCTTGGCTCAACTGATAGTGTTTTGCCTTTCGAATACCTTTGTGTCGTCTGCTTGACTGTCAACACAGCACTTCTTCGTTATCTCAGTAAGCCTCTCGACGTTTTGAGTTTTGAGTTTCATGCCGCTCATCAGCATCAGGTTTTTATGCACTTTTTTAGTTTATATCATAGGATTCAAATATTATCAAATTATAGTCTGGCGGTGTATAAAACTCTATACAGAGTGCATAAAAAGTTCTGTTGAATTTTTCTTATATAAAGGATAAAGGATAAAGCTCCCGGCATTGATCAATCCCTGAGGGATACGCCATGCAATCGACTTCAATTTTTAACTTCGTTTGAGGTGATTGAATGCATATCTGGTCTTTACAATGACTCGCGGTGGCCTCCCGCTGAACTTAGTCAGTGCTGCTTATCCTCCCAGACAACTCTGAAACCTGTCTGGTACCAATTTACCGACCCCGGAGGGATGGATGGCTTGGTGAGCCAAGAGGGCAAGATCGAACCATTGACCTCGTTTGCGACGCAGAGCACCTCTAACCACTGCGCCACATGCGCTCTTTTTTCATATATATCACCATTGAAAATTACTGTATAAACAAATGAATTCATTGAATCAAAGGGAGAACTAGTTTAATCCATAAACCCTTGTTACAATAAACAAGAAAGTTTGTAACAAATTTACAAAACTGCCTTCTTTGGCCTTTACACATATAAGAAGTCCCTTCGCAGATTTCCAACTATGATCGCACACGTTTCTGCCGTAATCTCGTCCCAACCGCGTGTTAAAGCCGTTTTGGGCGCGTCTACGCTAATGTAGCGAGTAGCCGAGACATTTTCCTCCAGCATAAACCACACTGAGTAATGCACTGGGCTGAGATCCGGTTTGTTTAACGCCTAAATGTCCTTGCCTCAAAAGCCTGGAAACAGCTTTAGGCTGATGGCAATCGCTGAACGGGCCGAATGCGCAAGACTCAGTCCTGCTGAAGCGTAGAAAGCGGCGGCGCCAAAATGTTGAGCACTCCAAAGCTCCACTATGCCCCGTAAGACCTGTCGACGATAGCTGACAGCGTTCATTTTGACGTTTCCGTTGATGAAGACCACCGGCGCGTCTTTTCAGTGACGCTAATGCCGGCCCACACCATCACAGAAGCCGGGAAATGACTGCGGCCTATGGTTTTTGCTATTTTGGACTTCTGTTGGCCCTTCTTAAGAAGTTGACGGCGATTCTGGCGAATATGGGGTGGTGTGACCATAAAATTCCCTTCCCGAAAAGCACCTGCGACAACGAATACCAGTGATCAAAGAAATCATACGGCGAGCCTTTGGGAGCCGTTCTTCTTCCAACTTTTTGTCCATAAAGTGAACATGGACGACTTTGTAGCTGCATAGTTTCAGCTTATTTTTTGCATTGTACGGACACACCGCTTGTTAATCCCAAACTTTCCGAGTCATTTTGCGCACCGGACGCTCCAGATTTCGTTGAATTCAGCAACGTAGCTTCTGAATGTTTCCGGAGTAGAGTAGGTTGTTGGGCCATTTTTTCGAGGGCGGTCCTCAATTCCTACAACCTCTGAAATATTTCACGGCTCTGTAGATACTTGCTGATTCAAAACCAGCCGATTTTAACAATGCCGCCCGCTTTCATTTCCGTCTTGTGCAACTCGACTTCTGCGATACGCTCATTTTTACGACCCATAACTTATTGCAACTGAAAACAGACAAATAAAAAAAAAGATTCCAGACCAAAACTGAGCGACGAATCGATTTGTCAATGCCAAAATCAACAAAATTGAAGTCTTTTGAAAATTGGCAGATTTTTTTATGGCACCCTGTTTTCTTTTTTTTTTTTTTAGAAATAGTTTCAAGTGCTACTAAACATTTATGATTCGGAGCCGGATTTTTGTGAATTGGTTAAAATTTTCAATTATTTTGATACCTCAGGAACAGTGGAAGGGCAATTCTTATCTAAGAAACTTTGCTGTATTTATTAAAGAATAAGTGAATCTCTTTGAAGCTCCTATCTATTTTTGAAGGTTGTTAGAGTCGCACCTTCAGATTAGAAAGTGTGCACTTTTCCGTTATCGCGTCCCAGTTCCAGCGCTTGTGCAAAAGTAACTCTCTGGTGGTTCTCAAAGTCTGACTAATTATTCGATAGCTTGATTAGAGAATATATTTCATTTTCAGAACGGCTTTTTTATTGCGCTGCAAGAGCAAAAATAAAATTATGTCTCCCACTGGAACATTTCTCGCCGAACAAAGTTTCTCTTTTGACCTTTAGTAAACATTTGATAGCTTAAACCTCGAAAATCCCAAATATGTATGGTTCTTGGGAAGAACTACATGGCCTGAAATAATGTATCAATTGAAAAAAGATTAGGTTTTGCAAATTTGACAGCCATAAGCGCGATGGCTCGGCGGTCATGTTGCGAAATTGCTATGTACATACCGGCAAAGCACGATTTTTTGATCTCAGTGTTGCGCTGAGCAAAACTTAACATTCTCATGATCCCTACAACACACTTAAAGTGAAAGTAACCGTTGGTTAGTGAAAGTCTAAGTAAGAAGCTTTGTTCAGCGAGAAATGTTCGAATGGAAAGCATATTTTCATTTTTTCTGTGACAGTGCACTAATGAAGCTGCTTTTTAAAATGATATACACCATTGGAATCTTTGAGATATGAGCTATTAGGTAGTTACTAAACTCGTGAAAAAATCGAAAGATGCGATTTTCTTAATGCATGGAAAAAAGCTGTGGATTACGGAGATAATCTGAGATTCCGGAACCTCTTTTGACTACTATAGCGTAATGAAATTTTTTTTGTAGAATCATATACATTGCTGGAATTCACAAGATTTAAGTTATCGAATGTTTACTAAAAGTCTAAAGAAAAAGCTTGTATAGCGAGAAATGCTTTAATGAGGAAACAGTTCTATTCTTGCTGTTACAACGCCACAAAAAACGTCTGAAAAATGAAATATATTTGCAGATTTTTTTGAGATTTAAGCTATTGAAAGACTGCTCAGACTTCACATCACTGAAAATAACTTTTCCACAAGCGCTAGAGCTGGGACCGGATAACGGAAATGATCCGAAAAGTGAAATTTAGGTTAAGTAATATGGAAACCTTCGATGTCAGTCGGGAATTTTAACGTAGAGAGAGTGGTCGGTAAACAGAAGGCGGTAGTGCAATTGGTTAGCACGGCCTCCAAAAAGGGTGAAATACGGGTTCGATTTCCGCCTGATGTCAAAATTCTGCACATCACTCAGTATTGTTGGTTATACTTGTGACACAATTGCTAAAAATGATTAATCTTGTTGAAATTCGAGTTTTCAAAATTCAAGAAGAAATTTCCAGTAGCCATAAACATCAAGAAACGTCTTGAAGATATCGTCGCATAATACTGGATGGAGCATTGCCGGTTTGATTGCTTAATTTCAAAAGTGCCAGTCTTGGTAAGAAAAAACGCGCAAAATGAGGTGGGTTCCAAAAAACCACAGCTTATTGGAGCAGGACATAGTGAACCATCCTTTTTAAAGCTTACGCAAGGATTGGTTAATTTTATTAAAGATGACTGATGTTTTGGCAATTTTTCCTTCCTCGTAAGGCTTAAATAGTATTTACTTCACCACTTTCCTGATATTACAACTATATATACGAGAATAAAGGGTAAAGCTCTCGGCGTTGATCAATCCCTGAGGGATGCGCCATGCATTCGACTTCAATTTTTAACTTCGTTTGAGGTGATTGAATGCACATCTGGCCTTTACAATGACTCGCGGTGGCCTCCCGCTAAATCGAGTCAGTGCTGCTTATCCTCCCAGACAAGTCTGAGATCTGCCTGGTACCAAACTACCGAGCCCGGAGGGATGGATGGCTTGGTGAGCCATGAGCGTGAGATCGAACCAGTGACCTCGTGTGCGACACAGTGCACCTCTAACCACTGCGCCACATGCGCTCCTATATATATATGAACCACGTGTTGATTATGTGTTATTCAATCGAAAACAATATCAAGATATAGAGATATCTATTGACATGAAAATAAATAAAAATAAACACACACTTAGCAGCAACGACAAAAAGCTATTGACCAGGCCTATGCGGAGCACTTTTATGTAGTAGCTACTAATCATATTTAATAACAACAAAACGAAAGGACAATGAAACTTCAGGCAGATGATGTTGAATAACCACGTGTTGATTATGTGTTATCCAATCGAGAACAATGTTTAGATACACTTTTAGAAAGTAAAAAGAGGTGGTGGGGCTAGGAGCGCTGTGTATGGCAAGCCTTCATGTAACCTCAGTCATATGGAAAATGATCATTATACTTGCCGAGATTTAATGAAAGCTGGTTTCCAAGGCATTTTTTTCAAATTTTTTTTACCTTAATAATTAATAGAATAGGAATGCGAGAATAGGAGCACATGTGGCGCACTGGTTAGAGGTGCTCTGCGTCGCACACGAGGTCAATGGTTCAATCTCGCGCTCATGGCTCACCAAGCCATCCATCCCTCCGGGGTCGGTAAATTGGTACCAGACAGGTCTCAGGCTTGTCTGGGAGGATAAGCAGCACTGACTCGGTTCAGCGGGAGGCCACCGCGAGTCATTGTAAAGGCCAGATATGCATTCAATTACCTCAAACGAAGTTAAAAATTGAAGTTGAATGCATGGCGCATCCCTCAGGGATTGATCAACGCCGAGAGCTTTATCCTTTATACTTTATATACGAGAATGATGAAGGATATGCGAAACTTTGAATGCTGGTCGAAAGTTAAATATGCGTCTCACCTTTATTAAGAGCTCGTGGTAACCACTGCACCACCGGGGCCCCTGCTCTGCTATCACTCTTTGAACATTATTCGTAAGGTTGGTACTGATTGGTACCGAGGTGTGATGAAGTTGGACTATCGATAAAAGACAAGAGAGCTTTCATCTTGTGGACAAGTTCATGTAGATTCTACCACTTTTAATAAGATTTGATATAGTTTATTTTGAACTGGGATATGTCAGTTTGAAGCTGAAAGTGGCCGTAATTTTTGCATCGTGTAAATGGAAATTAACTCACATCAGAGCCTAACCTAACAATTAGAAAAAGATACTGAGAATAAAATTCATGGCTATATCAAATGTACCAAATATCACAGAAGCGTAAATGAAAAACATTGAAAATCTAAAACCCGACTAAGCCAACAACACATTTTATATTACCATTAGTGTTTTACACACAATTTACTTCGATAAAGGAAGACAAAACCTCAGGCTCTGATCCTACCGTGCAAAGATCGATGTTTTATTCACTGAAATTTTGCACCTAAAAGATGTTTGAGTTATTAGTCTAACACATGAAGTATGGTAGGTTAGGCGATTTCGCTTTTATAGAGGTATGGCTATAAGGCATCAGAAGGGGCGGCCGCATAACAAGTGATGCAAGCTATCAAGAGCAAGATGCTTGTTCGATCTCTGCCCCACACTCTCCTACAATAATTGAACGAATTCCCCACGGAACGCGCTAGCTCGGGTTCTCTCCAAAATTGTAAGAGGATTTTTCCGATCAACATTCTACGGCATCATAAAGAAGAGGAAGTCCTCAAGCAGCTACCAAAACTACACGTAAGGACTTGAAGACCTTTATGGAGAGTGCATTCGAAGAAACGAAAACGAATGTTCGAAGTGTTGGGATCAGCGCAGTTGAAGGTGGTAACGGATCCTGTTGAAAATGTATGACTGAATAATGGTGTTATCCAATCTCACAAGTGATATTTTAGTCATATGATATCTCAGCTCGCGTTTCTGTGAGTTCTAATTTGATCAAGTATTTCAACCTTTGTTAACTATTCTCAAAAATATCAGCGTGCTTATCTACTCATGAATGACTTAGTGAATTTCAGTCTCCGGCTCCCAATGTGTTGTTCTAACTAATACAGTGAGAAATTTGTGAAGTTACGTGTTACATAGAAGTTAGATGGCCAGCCTCGTACAAGTTTTAGCATCTTTTCTTTTCAAGTGTTTGCTATGTATCCCGTTCATGGAGTTGTTAAGCTCAGTTTAGATTTAACACTGGCTTGACATTCTGAAGTATTTTCCACATTAGTATGGTGGTTTTCGTATAGTGCGAAAAAGGTATGGCAAGATCTTCGTAGATCTCTCGCATTTCCAGAAATAGTAACCACAACATCGACTTCTTTGAAGATAAATGGTTTCAATGAAAGTTTTCTGCAGCAGCCTTGTGTAAACTCAATCAGTGATGAAATCAACAATTAGCCTTTTGGTGCCGTGTGGTACAATAAGTATCAGCGTGCGCGACGTCGCTTATCGCTTGGCTACTGTAGTGACGGCGTCGCTTCTTGGGGTAAAACAGGCAACATCTGCAGATCTATCACGCCGACTGCTGCGCGAGCGACTACCGCGACGGCGCTTCCTATTTACGACGGCACGGGAAGAGTTAGCTGTACCGAGGTAAATGTGAAGTCGATTTCGAGATGTAAAACGAGGTTACTCCAAGCTTATGGAAATTTTCTCATAGTCTATGAAGGAGATGAAAGGATAAAATAAAGCTCTCGGCGCTAATCAATCTTGAATGATGCGCCATACATTCGTCTTTGATTTTTTAATTTTGTTTGATGTAATTGAATGCATGTCTGGCCTTTACAGTGACTCGCGGTGGCCTACCGATATATTACACCTGTGCTACTTTTCCTCCCAAACAAGCCTGAAACCATTTTACCGACTTCCGAAGGATAGAAGGCTTGGCGAGCCTTGACCGAGGGTCGAACCATCGACCGACATTTGTGTCGCAAAGCGCCTCTAACCAGTGCGCCTCACGCGCTGTAATGAAGGACATAGAAACCTAACATATGTATTTGCCCTCATCTAAAATAACGATTTTAGGTAATGCAAAATATGATGTTAAGCAAAGCGAAGAACTATGGATTTTTGTGATAGACTCTTGCTTCACGTCGATACAAATTTCACATGCAGAGTAGTTTTCGGTTGCTTTTTGCATTGGCTTCTAGGAGTGACTAACTATTAACTTTAACATAGTTGAAATGTATGATATCTGTTTTTTTTCTTTATGAACAGTTCGGAAGTTGATAACAACAGTATTTTTTATATATCAACACTTCCAGTCGACTAATTGGGACCTCGATTAGAAATTCAATATAATCTGAGTTAATTTTCGTAATCTTTTCAGAGGTCCGTTATGACACCTCGGTGTTACACGTTCGTTTTGGCTTTCTCGCAAGCCTCACCTCTATCGTATGCCATTCAGCGCCCCCCTACAATAAGAAATCGAAACCGTATAAGTTACACATCGTGCAGGGTGAAAAAAATCACGCAACGTGGCGTTCTTTAGAGTGATTGCTTGTCGACTGTCGTTTGCTTGGCTTACGGCTATTACCCCTGTATATATCAGCACTTTCAATCGACTCTTTTGAGGCTTCGTTTACAAATTCAATATAGTCTGATTCTGTCATATATATATATATATATGCATATATGCATATATATATATATACATATATATCGATTCTATCAGATTATATTGCCTTTTTCTACCTGAATATATTCAAATACCTAATGCGAACTCTCAAAATAGTTGACTGGCAATGTTATTATATGTATACCGGCGTAATTGCCGTAAACCAAGCAAGCGATAGTCGGCAGTCATTTGATCTGAAAGAGTGTCACGTTGAGTAATTTTTTTCTTATTTTATACGAAGTTTAACTTATACGGCTTCATTCCCTACAGTAGGGGCGAGTAGTCAAGTGGCAAGTGATATTGATAGGCATGCGAAAAAATTGAAACGTGCGTCTAGCACACGAAATGCCAGGGCAGGACTCTGAAAGGCTTAAGAAATTCAATAAACTTATATATTTATTGATTTATGCATTACATTAATACAGTGCAGCAAAGCAGAGCCGACTGTATAGTTAGTTCCGCATTACTGTCTGTATTATTTTAGTATTCAGTTAATGCTGTTATTAGCAACCGTAGAACTGTTTATTAGGAAAAACGATTCGTTGAATTACTCAAAATTATTTCAGCGATGTCATATTGGTGTAATCAATGTTAATCTAATAGATGCGCTTCCTGAATGGTTTGAGAAGCCGGGGATGATGTTGATCCTTTATACTGAGTTTTGAAGGAAGCTTTATGGTTTCGTATTTATTCCTTGTAAGAACTATAGCTAGGAAATACGTTTATGAAAATATCAACATAAAGTTCTCTTTTAATCGTCGTGCATGTTGGCGATATCACCGAAACGTCAGCGACAATAAATGGAAATAAAGTCTTTCGAAGAAATCGTAAAGACGAGGGTAGTAACCAAGTTGATAATTAGATTCTGGAATTTATGAAGCATTAGCAGCATTATTGTGCTTCGAACCCATTGTTTTTATGCCAGTATAAAGCTTGACAGCAGTAATTGTGTCAATACTTCGATCTTTTCCTGCATATTAAGAAAAAATGGGATGCAGGAATACAATAGTTAAAGATACAGTATACATAAATTCGATGGTTCGACGCTGATACGGGCCAATTAAACCTTTTATTGCCTCTTCTCTAAACATCGATAGGAATAATCCATAATATGTTTATATGATTGAGCTCACTCAAGGTTAACATCAAAACCTTACTCGACTAACATTTCGGAGTTTTCGTATCTCCAGAGCTGATGATTCAAGTCGATACTTGTAGCGAATGGAAAACAAATACTACCAGTCGACAATCGTGATCACCAATAACCGTCCTGTATATAAGGGCCTCGCATAGAGTTCAGCTGAGCGACGTCTACAAAGAAGATTGAATTCGATAGACAGCGAAGACGAAGGTCACAACGAGGACGAAAGACTACGGACATCGAACTCAAATCGCTGACTCTAAAACAGACTAAGTGGGTCGAACCGTTAGCCGAATAAGTTAATTCCTCCCCAACTTCGTGTTACTAGCTTGACCAGCAGAGAATATATGATCGATAAGTAGCGTCAAAGTTGAGGAGAGTCGTTTTCCAAGTCATTAGTTTAGTTACTTGTATAGAAGTTTTCGAAAATTAAGGTTAAAAAGTCACTCCACAAGGAACATTGATTTTATGTTTTCCAAAAATTGTTTTAATCACTATGCTGAACGTTTCTAAATTTTAAAGCGATTAGCTGTCACACATCCTATATAATGGCCTGGTTTTGCAATTTTGACTTCCCATATGAGATAGAGGACCGTATATTTGTTCAGGACTTGTTAGCGAAACTTCTCGTCAAATTACAATAATATTGTCACAATAATGTTGTCACATCTGTTTCCAATGCGTGGTATAATGTACGACGTCATAACGTGTTCTGTGCTCTTTTTATATAGAACTTTCGTCGATCCATGGACTGGAAATAGGTCCTTAGGAAATATTGAATCTTATGTGCACTTTTTTTGATCAATTGTTCACTGAAAAGGCATGTCATTTATGTCAAAATAACTACTGCCATTCGAAACGATAAGAGAGTTCTCCAAAAATCCCTTATTTACAGGAACCCTCTTATGCCTGTACCATTTAAAAGTTCAGAACTATAACAATACTTCATTTTGATCCTTTTCACAGTTGAGATCTATCCTGCAGCAGTATGTTTGCACACCAAAAGATGCATATAAGGCTCTAAATCTTGATAAAGGTTATTTACCTCATCAGGAATGGCTTCACACACCTCTTTTTGCAAAGACCTCGGCTTGTGGAATGTCTTGAACGAATTTGTATAATATTTAGCTTGCTCTTATGCATACGCAGGCGGTTTTAAACTGCTTTACTCGCTCCATGGAGTTAAGAGGATAAAATTGGCACATTTATTTTTTGTCGACTCATAAATGCGGTCTTATGGGAATCTTCTAGTCCATTCATTCTTTACAAGACACCATATATCGTCACACTATGATTCTTCTAGTTCTTTGTATAGGCGGAAGTAAAAACAACGAAAACAGCCATCGTGGCTGCTCAATTCCAAATGTTAGGAGATTAGTGTTGTTCAAATCGATTATTCCTGAATCGCAAAATTTATTCCGATAATGTGATTTTTTTACTACTTACCAACACGGAATTTAGAAAATGCTGTGATGTACACGTGCACACTGTGTGCACGATGTGCACGTTACAGTATGACGATATTCCGTTGAACAGTGAACTTTGAAGCTGTCCATAAACAAACTCGATTCGATTTAATTTTCCCTTCCAATAGCCAAACCTTTCCATCTCGTCGTTCTTCCTTATGTTATTGGTGAAATAAAGAAAACTATAAGACAAGCTCGTATTCTCCATTAAAGTGGATAAAGGACAAGGTGCTCGGCATTGTTCAATCGAGCCTATAAGTCTCTCTGTGGAGGTGATTGAGCGCATATTTGCTTTTTAATATGACCTATTGGTGCTGACCTTGAAATCTACTTAGTGTTTTTTCTTCCCTAAAATAAGTCAGTACCAATTTGCCGATCTCGTAAGTATGGGAGGCTTAGCTGACCCGCATACTCTGGAGCGAGCCAACGACGTCCTATAACTACTACGATAGAGCCGACGTTCTTCCCATTACTGCTGGTAACTGAGACATGACGTAATTAATGTATATAAATAATCAGTCTATAAATAATCCTTCATATGTCAACGAGACAAATGAATCTTAGGTCGACTCAAAATACTCTGCATTAAATTTTCGTTAGAGACCTGTTTTACATTATAAACAGACTATCTGATACTTTATGAATACAATATGTCCAGTAAGGGGTTTTGTGTTAAGCCCTTATATTTGTTAGGTTGTTTGATCATACACTAAATCCATCTACTCTCTGGCTATCTATCGGTTCACCAAATTTGTCATTTTCTACATCAGCGTGTATGTGTTCAAGAAAATGACTTGGAGTGAACTCAGTGTCGACAAACTCACACGGTATTTTGGTAGTTAAATGCTTTTTTTCAGAATTTTATTTGTTCTATGAATAGCTAAGTGAATTAGTGGTGAGCAGAAATACGATCTCAGACGGGAGTCGAAACCGTGTAGTATTATCTATGAATAGCATGTGACCCTAGGTTCAATACTTATTCCATTCAGCAAGAGATAAAGACATGGATTTGTGCTCTGCAATATTAACTATATAGCTACTCGGTGTTTGCCTTGTTTTATCTATCGTTGCCATACTTGTCTCCGAATTGCATTTGATCAGCGACTTCTGAGAGAATCGTTCTGTAGAAACAGTGTACGTGCAGTTTGCGGAGAAAATACAAACCCTTTCAGATAACACTGGATTCAATTCTCTCATGTTTGTCCACGGTCATAGTCGTACGATTGTTTTTCATCGGTTATCTAGCTAGACTTTGTCATTCCGAGACGGTAGGCCAGTGAATAGTTTTCACAATCAATGCTCACTCTCCCACTAAATTACGAACTAGACAGAAAACTCTACGATATCTTTGTTACCACCACAGTCATTTGGAGAGTTTGACCTGGCGAGCACCATCCTTTGACACCTCCACCCACTCATCATCATTCAATTGCCGGTGTGGAACAGCAGTGACTCCAGGTGGACAAACTCAGATATCATGAGGCGATTCCAGATATAGTCATTTCGTTGGCAATAACTAGGTTGCTTTGCATGAAATGCTCACTTTTTCAATGTTAACGTTCTAGGCGTTTTCATATTTCTGTAAACATGTTTTTCTATTTGTTAATTTCTGAATATGAGCTCAAAATTTGAAATTTGCTTCACAGTGGATCAATCAATTTTTTCGAACTACAAATGCATTTCTATTCTATTTGTTGAAAGAATCAAGATCAAAATCAAATAGCTTTTCTCAATGAATAAAAAAATATAAGCACCATATTTTAGTTGTATGTACTTGAACCAGCCCGTCTTATCACATTTACCCATTCAAAACGGAGTCTTTTTTTTTGCTTTTCCCTCAGATTTTCGGCAGTCATTCGATAGGTTAATCAGTGATTTCAATACTGTCATGCCATTTCAAGAGCACCTCAAAAGGTGTGATCTTCGTTCTTCATTTTTCTCAGTCTCAATGGAACTTCTGATTTCTTGTATAAAGCTCATAGGAAAGACTCTCTATTGCCGTTCAATACTAGCTTTTTCTATCCCATATTGTTGCTATGATATTATGAAAAGGCCGCTGTGAAGTTCAAGCGACGAGGTAACTAATTTCAATGTGAGACGTAATATTTTTCCACTCTTACAGCGTTCTATGAAGATCTTGTCATAATTCAGAATCAATTTCAGAATTATCAAGCATTTATGCTATTAAAAGTCTACTGAAAGTCTGGTAAGATGTCACTAATAAATCCTATCCGGGCAAACAAAGCAAACCGATTGCGAAACATAATTTGACTTTAGCTTCCGCAATGGACTAGGAAGGCCTTACTTGAAACAATGCACGATTTTGGAATTATCGAAAATCAGGGTTACTAACATTGGTTGGAAGTCCAAGCGGAATACTCTGTCTAGCGAGAAAAGTCTCCAAATGGCAAGTAGCCGCCACTGCGACAAGGTACCGGCAGTTCAGTCGAAAAACGGACCAATGTCATTAGTTCAAAAAGGTTATATGCCAATACCGACATCACATAGGCGTAAAATCATCGTTGAGGTCAAGAAATTCAGAACGTTGAATCAAGAGAACTCAAAACAGAAAATTACGATTTCCAAGAGGACTCGAAACAAAAAGTTACGATTTGAGTTTGGAACAGCTGCGGGTTCTATGCTTCAATTATCACTCTGGATGGATCAAAAGCTCACCAACTGCAACAGTTGTGCAGATCACGATGTCTAGTGCTGAGCAAAGTTGTGACAAGCGTGCTTAAGAATCAATCGAGCGAACTTATGTGTTATGACAAAGAGCAAAGTCTGGTGTTCAGACTCAAGAACGCTGAGTTAAGATCCAAACCTTGAATTTGATGCTTATGCGTTATGTATTCAAACCACCTATACAATTTCTTCTCGGCATTTTCGTGGTTATTCTTCACAGCGCATCCTTCCGCTAGACCGTTAGAAAAATATAGCTCTCGGTGTTGATCAGTCCCTGAGAGTGCGCTATTCATTTAACTTTATCAAGAATAGTAAGAGGTAAATGAATGCTTATCTGGCCTTCGGAAATGCCACGCGGTGTTTTATCGCTGCATAAGTATGGGTGGCAGCTACCGGTTCACCGATCAGACACCTCTAACCGCTACATCGCATACTCTAGACTTTCGCGTTAAATAAAGAATGAGGCAGTGAATACAAAGAAAATTCTGATAGTGAAATCGATATGAAAATTTCCGAAAAATGGGAACCTTTCCAAGATTTCTATTCGCAGAGTTTGATATTTTATACAAGACAGCCAAATATTAAAAAACATGCGGCATCTAATTTTCATCTTTCTGTTCATGTTTTTTTTGCGGTAAAATCTATTCTAACCTTCATTTTTATTGCTAACGACGTAGTGACCACACATGGACAAACAAGCGGACAAACGAATTGTGTCCGTTCATGTTCACATCATAATGGTGTTAAACCTTTATTTCCAAGTCATCTCATTTATCTATTGGTTTCATTATAATTAAGGTTTCATACTCTATTCACTGATGATGTCGTACGAACAGAACGCTGGTTCAGTACCAGCACAGGCCCTCCAATCCTTCCATCATTCCTAAATGACTAACTGCGTACTAGACAGGTCCGGATCAACTCACTCCCTCTGGTACATGTGAAGACATTCTAGAACGGCTATTCTAAGATTATAGGAAGACTACGATCAACCAACATTATTAAACGTTCTCCAAAGGAGCAAAGGTGTCAGACGCGATTTGAGAACTCACGTGTAAAAAGCTTGGAGATTTTCTTGAATAATGTGATTCGAGGAAGCGAATCAGATTTAAAACGACTGAGATCCGCAGAGTAGTAGATGTTAGGTCATTTAGAAAAGAACGGTCACGAAATCGTGGTTCTTTAGATTTGTGAAAGAAGTTTGATAGGAACGGAAATGTAAGTAGGAGATTTGTAACCAATATTTCAATTAAAATGTTTAAAATAAAAAATGTAAACAATGTATTAGATCACTGAAGCAGCGAAAGAAAAACCTTTCATTATAAGCAGATTTTATTGATTAATATTAATTAACTAAACCGACTTTCTCTCAACTTCTCTATGAATTATTAAGGTAAAAAAAATTTGAAAAAAATGTCTTGGAAACCAGCTATTATTAAACCTCGGCAAATATAATGAAGCGTTCCTAGTCCAACCACCCCTTTTTACTTTCTAAAAGTGTATCTAAACATTGTTCTCGATTGGATAACACATAATCAACACGTGGTTATTTAGCATCATCTGCCTGATGTTTCATTGTCCTTTCGTTTTGTTGTTATTGAATAAGATTAGTAGCTACTACATAAAAGTGTTCCGCATAGGCCTGGCCAATAGCTTTTTGTCGTTGCTGCTAAGTGTGTGTTAATTTATTTTCATGTCAATAGACATCTCTATATCTTGATATTGTTTTCGATTGAATAACACATAATCAACACGTGGTTCATATATATATATATATATATATATATATATATACTTGTATAGTATATATTACATGTATACATATATATATATGTATATAAATATGAACACGTATATGCATGCATACATAGTAGATCCGTGCATTTCTATATAGGGTATAATAGGATAATGTCATTACCATTATCAATCTCTCAAGGGATTCATCATTCATTTCACTGAATTCGTAACATTCCAGAAATGACTAAATGTGAACGGAACCTGAACAATAACCTGAGGCATTACCGATACACTAAGTCGCTGTTTCTATTCTAGCAGTCTAGTTTGATAAAAAAAATCTCCAGCCATAGAAGTATAGAAGATTCGGTGAGGCGGGCGTGTAGGATTGAGTGGAAAACCAAGTATATATTGAGAGCCTGCTCTGATCATTGCTCTATCTATAGATTCATATACGTGCATGCTCGTTCTTCTTATAAACAACTTTTCCATGTACCTGTGTAACGACAGTAAAGTTAACCAATTCGCTACTGATCAGAGCCGTTCATTTGCTTGAAAAGACGAATAAATAAACAATAATTAGTGCATAAACTGCTGACAAATTGGTATAATTCACGTTTGTAGGGACCTGATGAGATCATAATCAGCTGATTTAGTCAATAAAAGTCCTCATGAATATTGTAGAGGCTTTAGACGTGAATTTTGGTCAAATAATTATCAGATATGCTTGAAAGACTAGAGTGGTGAGCAAAAGCACGACTTTAGACGGGAGTTGAACCCGCGTTCCATCCATACCGGAGGCGCGTGCTACCACTACACCACAGAGGTACATTCGCACCTCCAATCATTCTTCAACATCTCTGTCTAAGCTGTCAGCCACCAACCTTTAACAGGTTTGGGCGGGTATGCGGTTTCGCTTTATAAACACAGTTGAGCTTATCAGATAAAGGAAATGTCGGTTCTTCTAATGATGGATTTTGTGGAATGTGCTAGGTACTATTCCTTATAAGTTTACATTCGTGATTTCCTTTATGGTACACGACAACATTAGGGCAAACACTGGCATAGCTTTGTGTTTACATAAAACAACACCATCTGGGTGGAAAATAAGGTAGAAATTGAACACACCGCGTAGTGTGTTCTTGAATGTCAAAATGCAAGAAAACAGCGACAAATTTCAAAAAGTGTACAAGTTTCTCTAAACGGTAAACAATCGCATAATTATGCAGAACTGAAGTAATTTCCGGAATTGACTTCCACTGCCCTTGACAATAATCAATAAGATGGTTTTCTTCATGAACAGACATAGGTTTGTTGATGAAAGCTTTTCAATAACAATAATAACGCAAGGTGCCTTCTCAAGAAGAAAACATCTTATTGATCAATAACGCAGTTAAAAGGAATTTGGTCTTGATATTTAATCTCAAATATAGCAACAGAATACTTCAGACTGCAAAATTATTGTGAAATATTATTTATTCTAACACTTTAATGACTAATACTCAAAATATCTAGTATGTTTAGTGCACTTTTCACACAATTATGATGTTTCATATGTCCCTAAGAAAATTGAGTGATGAGCAAAATTACGACCTCAGACGGGAATCGAACCCGCGTTTTATCCATGCCATGGGCGCTAAGTACTTTGGTTACCACCCAATTCTCTTAAAGATATATGAAACTTTAATGACTCTTTTCCACAAATAAGGCATAACATTTGGAATTCCAACACAGTTCTTCAGTTCTAGTATACCATTTAAACAAGACTGTCTGCAGTAGCGAAAGAATTGCTAAGATTTTCACAAGACGTTAACATTGCCATCTAGAAGCTACTTTTTTGCCAGAATAACAGCGAATCCTGACATTAGTTCGCTCTGAGTTGGATTTCCACATAGAATGTCAGACTCGTAAAGATTCGAATAGGGCAAAAATTCTCGCAATCAAACAATCGAGTGGGTGTTTTTCCAGCTATGGTGACGTAATAAATAATTTGGTGTTGGCGTTGTATACGTCATATATTTTGATGTATCATCTCCTTCATCATTTATGAACACTCTATTGTATTGTGTTTACATTGCATAAAGTTGTACTTACAATTGTGAACTGTGCGAAGTGCTTGCTGGTTATACTGTGAAATTTATCAAATAAGATCGAAAAGGAAAGAAACTTTGGTATGATGTCTACATAATGATTGAACGTGTTAATTTCCCGTTAAAAAGACTTTTTTAAGGAATCTAAACAGGCCACAATTTAATTTTATGACAATACAAGAATCCACTTTACATTTTGCTGTTGTCCGCTTTATTTCATTATTAACAGTTTAGATTTTTTTTCGTCATCAAAACCTCATTTTTCGTGTAGCAACTGAAGAAAATCTTCTCTTATGCGCTACTCATTCAAATTTTTCTAAGGCATTCATAGAATTATCGAGTTCCTTTATCATTTATAGCGAATCATCAATATAGCTTGTTAAACGGTCATCAATGCTGTCACATAACGACAGCTGGCTAAAAAGCATAAAAAAGGCCATAATTGTTGCCTTTGACAACATATATGACGAGGAGAAGCGAATCACAATATTTTTCTCGTCTTTGTGCACATTTTGCATGATTCGATCATTAATGAAACGTTGCAAATGGCTGACAGATGTTGATTCTAACGGTCTCTGCTTTGCTTTGCTTTTCTTTTCATTTCTTTTACAATTCCTCGTTTTCGTTATCGCTTTATTATTCATTCAGCTGATAGACCTTGTCTCCTATATCGCCTATCGAAGCTTCATGATCGGTTTTATTGATTTTCGCCCAGCTTATAAGGAACTCATTCACTTATCGAGCATCCTGTTCAACCATTTGTGTTGAACTTTACCTAGTTACTTGAATAAATGGCTCGCTTAGTAGGACTCAGCCAGAACGACAGCGATTCTCGTGTTTAATCGCATGGGATCCGGCTGAGGAGAATGCAGAAAATCGCAGTTGCATTTCCTTACTATGTGCTCAAATTAACATTTTAAAAAGTTCTATTTTTCGCCCAAAATGTCGTCGTTGAACTTAAACTTTATTACATCGCAAGTCGATAAAGAGCACGGATGGAAGGTGAAAAGAGTGGCGTGTAGTACTCTGGTCAAAGATGCCTTTCAGTTCTCAGAATGTCGCTGGTTCGACCTCACTCCCTGGCTATCACTCCCTCATCCATCTGAGATCTAAGATTGCCCGGTAGAATAAAGATGCGGATTTGCTAGATTGATACGCACTCATAAGCCATTGTATGGACCAAGTATGAGATCAGTCACCTTTACAGGGCTTTCATAAACTGTCTCCCTTTGTCGAACCGGAGAATTCACCACGGTGTTTTTGGCGTTTCTACTCTTGGCTTGATTCCAGACTGAAATATTGAGCTCCTTCTCAGCTCGTATGACTCTTCTGGAAATCTACTCTAGCTGTATTCGGTCGATATTCAACGCTTGGGAACGTCGTTATTTTTGCCATGGAGGGACTTCGTAAGCAAATGGATGGGTTTCCATGCGTGAAGCTTCTCTGTTTTTTTTTAATGAAATCAGCTTTCATGAAGACAGTTCGTAAGGCCTATTTCAAAGTGCGTGCTACTGTTTGAAACGAATAGAAACCATTAAACTGAAGTAGAATCTTATTTGAGGCAGTAATTGAAAACATTTGAATTATAGAAAACTGAATGTTTTAAGACCATGAGCCCCCATAAAAGTGCGGTCTATTCCAATGGTCGCCAAATTTGTTCCAATTTTATTTTCTATAAGCAATTAATCATCGGAACAGTGGTAGGGAAATGAGAGAGTAAACTAGATGAAGGATCACCATTAGATCAGCAAATCATTTTGGAAATTAGGGAAAGCTAAAAATTTTGAATTGAATACTAGTTGAGTCGATCAGTCCTGGATTACTGGTTTATCGCTTCTAGGGCCTCACCCCGTAGATTGGGAGGAGTCAGCTGATCCAAACATGCCTGGTACCAAACTATTAATCCTTCCGGGACGGCATCGCACGGCGCATAAGCGGCGCACTATTTTCATTTAGTTGATTTCCTTCTCTGTTTTGGGGAAACCCTAGGTTTTCATGTTACTCTGATGCTCCATGATTTTCTTTACGTGGTCATATGCTTTCTGTGCGTATGAAACCCTTATATACGAAGATAACTTCGAGAGTGAAGCGTAATACTTCTTTTCCATTTATTGCGCTCTATGTGAACCTTTTCAAAAACTAAATTCAGCACCAGAAATTTCGACATTTGAGCTTTCAAATGATTATCAAAAGTTTAGCAGAAAGCCATCCACAGACTCCAACCAAGTAAACAAACGAACTAAGCGCGAAACGGCATATTATCTCCACTTCTACAACGCAACAAGAGAGGCTTTCCAGAAACCATACATAGTATTGAAATTGTCGAAATTTAAGTTTCGAATAATCGCTAAACAATTTATGCAAAAATTTTTTTTACAGCCAGAACGGCCTCCAGTATATATCTAAATGGATGCATGTCGTCCCAAAGAGTTAACCTTTGAGGGATGGCAGCCTTGTTTGGCGTAAGGCCACGGTCGAACCAGTGCTTAGGTACTTTAAGCTTTCTGTGTAATGAGCATCGTCACTGCCACTGTTGCTCGCTCGTACGTTTTGTAAATAGCGTAAAACTAGTACTTAGCGCTTATCTACCATGTACTGATGAAACAAAGTCGGCTTATAGTACTGTCCTATTCTCAACTGTCATGTCCTGTAATACTCAAGTAAGTATCTAATTTAATATTTTAAGATCTGTAGGTCAGTAATAGACGAGAATTCTGGGTTCTTTCATGCTGAACCATGGCAAAAATGAGCTAAGCTGCGAAAAGATAGTGGCACCTTCTATTTTAAAGTATTATAGCAAAGCCTTTCCCATAGGATGTTTCTCAAGAAGAAATGTGCACTATGCGTATTACTTATCGAAACGTGCTGCCTGTAATATAACTGTAAAGGTGAGTTTTCAAAGAAGTAAGAATTTTGTTCAAATGCTACATATAATTATATTGTAAATAAGAAAAGTCTGTTGAAGAGCTGAGTAATTGTTCTGATTGTCGTTTTCTATATTCTCTTAATTATTTGCTAGGTATTGGAATCTGGTTAATGCAATGCAAAGTTTGCAACTTGCACTTATGGTTCAATCTCATGGCGCAAACTACAATTGCCGCGTTCCTTTAATATCTTTGAAATTACTAGGGCACATGCAGTTGATCCTGTTGAATCGGTTCCATACACATGCTAAGCAAACCAAATTCACAATCATATCGCTTCGGCAAACCGCTTCAGAACATGCATATCACTGTGTAGGATTGTTGAATGCAATGGCAAAACTTTATTCCGCATTACTAGGATTGAAAATCTGCCGATAAAATAATGTTTGTATGGTCGCCTTATAAATAACTAACATTCTCTATTTATTCTGCGGAACAACCTAAATATCTACATATTTAAGTAGACATAATGCTTCTTATCCTTTGCTCATTAAATCTGGATAGCTAGTAGAGAAGAGATGAGGCTTTTATCATGAGGCGCGCGCCACGTATAGTATTCTCCATACATAGCTTCATATGTAGTGGCTGAAGCTAATCTGGCCCATACAACGACTTCTTCTAGCCCTACGATGTACATGTCTGGAGCAATTTGCAGAGCCAGAAAAGATAGATGAGAAAAGATAGATGGTTTGATGAACCTGGGACACCGGATCAAACCAAAAACCACTGAGAGTATTGCGGGGCACCTCTAATCATCAAGCTATACCTCCCAATGGCTTTAACCTGTCGACGAATAGCCGGCACTAAGCAAGCCGGCATCGGAGATATCGCATGTGCTACTCCTTTTATTGATTACATAGGAGCCCATTTGCTAGATAAAAAGCTCACTTCCAAGAATCCATTCCATCGACTCTATCAAGTAAATGAGAAATTTTTCGATCATATAAAAACCTCTGAGCTGAAAAAGACGACGTTTTTTTTGACGCTTGAATGGTGGCTTATGGAATTATGTGAACACCGGAGAACAATTTTTTTTTCAGCACCAAAATAGATTTAGGCTATGGAGTAAAAGTCAATTGATTTACATGGAACGAAAACATGGTGTTGATTGAGTGATGTGGTTTGTGACACGATATAATCCTAAAACTATATATGAATAATTTAGTTCGATTTCCTGTTTTGGATCTTACTTTCTTTCGTATGGTATAGTACTGTTCATGTTCACTCTCGATCTAAACAGACAGTGTCCAACCTTCGCTACCTTTTTGTTTAGTCAAATAACTCTAATAGTCCGTCAAGAACTAGAAGCTTTTTGTTTAGGAAACATAGCCGCACGACAGAAACACTTACCTCGATCTTCATCTGTCCTTTTTATTATTTTCCGATTGCTTGGTAAAAGCTCCGACGATCACAATTGACAAGAAGCCATTTCTAAGAATCATATCCTAGTATGAGTTGTGTGGAATCGTGTTTCTTGAAACAAGTTGTTGCTTCTTAGGTGTCTAATGAAGAAGCTTGGATGAGTTCTGGCGAAAGTAATTGCGGTATATCAGCCGCCTCCCCACGTGATTTTCATCGAAGTTGTTTGTTTTTTGAGCTCATTGAACTCTCGCCATAAGAGCGTTGCCGCTTCTTGCTTTTTATAAAAAGACATAAAACTTTTCAAAATACTCAAGCGATTGAGTTGAATGGAAAATTCGAATAACTCTGGCGATTTTGTGTCTATGCATCTAAATTTTTGAACCTGTTGTTATGTGGAGTACGAAATTCCATTGGCAAAATAAGGATGGAAGAAGGTAGAAGGCGCTTGATCGAGCAACCACAGTCAGTTAATCTAATATATAATCGATATTTCAGGTTATGTAAAGTTTTAATTACGGCATTATTTTTGAAGATGAACATCCTAGCTTTATCCATTTAAAAATTACTAAGCTCAACTTGTTGTTCTTTAGAAAAAAAATCAAGGCTGGAGTTTCTCTATCATATTTACGAATTTATGATAAAGATTTCAATGCTATATTTTTAATTCTAAGAACCCACTGCAATATTACGTTTGAACACTTAGTGTTGATGAATGCTAGTGAGTTTTCTTCTTCTTTTCTTCTTTAATCAAGCACTTCAAGCACAAATACCTATTTTTCCGATCGCATCGCTACGTTTTCAGTCCTTGAGAGCTTCTTTTTTCACAATGTATTATCATAAGAGGACTTGTACACGTTTAAATAATCTTTGTTCACTTGAAACTTTAGCTGTGAGAGATGTTATTTAACAAGAACAACTCAAGCGATTACTGGTTTTCTGCCGCAGAGTGGTGGCGTAACAGCAACGTCGATGGTTCAATGATTAGCATGCGCTCCAGGAAAGGGTGAATTGCTGGTTCAATTCCATCTAACGTCCAACGTTTTGCATGTCACTCATCATTATTGTATATACTTGTATTTTAGAGCGCACGTAGCGCAGCTTCAATTCTTAACAGCATTTGAGGTGATGGAATGCATATCTGGCCTTTGCAATGACTTGAAGTGGCCTCCGTTTTATCGAATCAGTGCTGCTTATTCTCCCAGACAAGGCTGCGATCAGTCCGATAGCAATTTACCGATCCTGGAGGGAGGAAGGCCATTGCGAGTCATTGTAAAGGCCAGATATGCATTCAATCACCACAAATGAATTCAAAAATAGAAGACGAATGCATGCCGCATCCCTAAGGGATTGATTAACGCCGAGAGCTCTACCCATTATCTTTTATAGTTGCAACATCATGTTACCGCTAAAAGCGGTAAATTAAAAGGATTTCTTTTTGATTATGCAGAAAATTTTTTTAACAAGCTGTCATCACATTTTACTGTCACTCGCACTTCTGGCATTCAATGTGTTTCCTCGCCTGCATCCTCCACTAAAGTCTTCAAACTCTTCGCGTGGTGTTTCGACTAGTACTTGAGAATTTAGCCTTTTCATAAGTGACGTAGAATGCTGATGGCGCAAGCTCCTTGCAGTTCTGAAGGAACTCGAGCTAGGACGTTTTTTTAAGGCTTTCGTTGATTGATTACGAAAGATTGCTAGGTGAGGAAGTCGAACAATCGCGTAGCTTCGTGATTGCCTGCATCATTAACCACTCGTCGATAGTCCCACTTTGATGATTACTGTGATATCCGGGTATTGAGTGAAAACACTATCAAAAACCTGCCAGTCATTTCTCTAAAAAATAGACTACTCCGAAGCGCTTTGATTTGGGTAACTGCTGTCTTCAATGAAAAGTTTATCACCAATCAGATATTTTAACTGAATGTACCCTGTTATGACGAAAAATTTTGTTGACTTCCAAGAAGGGATCTTAGGCATCCAGAAAACTCATTTCGGTAGGACGACAGCACAGGAAAACCTATGTACATTGACGTTTTACAGACTTCTAAGTGTGTCGAATCTTTTAGAGTTTAACGTAGACGTTGCTTAATGTTGTTTGGACACGCAATCACCTTCCAGTTTCGTTATGGAGCACAGTTTTCTTATCGATCGTCTCATTCAGATAGTAGTGATAATTGTAATCTTACAAATTCACATTCTGATATTTGAAAATTACATTCTCTTTGACGGCATTCAACATCGGCGTACTTTTTTGATGAATGTCATTTCGGACTACATATAAGCCAACATAATAAATTTCTGTCGACACACTTCCATCCACCGCATTTACTATGTCTATCACCATGCGATGAATGATGAGTAGAGGATGAGCTGACAAGGGTAGTCGGTCTACTAAATTGTTCACACACTAATGTTACAAGCTGATCTTTTTTCGTTTCTCTTTGATAACTATAGTGATTTTATAGCTTTGTAACTTATAGCCCAACCAAAACATTATCAGTCTCGTGCAAGCTTGCCGATGAAAACAAGAATGCATCGACGACCTTATCGCGACCTTATGCCGATGCTTGTTGAAGCGCTTTATTTACTGATTTCTGCTAATTGGTAGTTGTTTGAACATTTTTCACAAATATTTCCGATTCTAGATTAAATTGGATTGATTTATGTGTTTAGTTGTTACTTTTTCCACTGAATATTGGGGAAATCGTGCAAGCGTTTCTCTGAATGTCATTACGAAAAGGTCGATATTTTTTGGAAAACTGTGGAATTTGCAGACTTTTTTCGAACTTTTATTAGAAGCGAAGCTAATTTTTGGCAATGAATTGCCCATAATTAAGTTTCTGACTAGAAATGTCGGACTTATCCGTACTAGATGAGCTGATTTTTAGAAGAGTTGCTGACTGAGTTGGCAAGAATTTCTGCACGCCATTCCTCAACGTTTTTTTTTAATGAGAAAATTTGCATTGTAAATTTTATAATCATTTTATTATCACAACTTTTAATGCTGAAACTTTTTGCGGCATATACGTTCCTGATTCAATCGAATATAATTATTCTCATTCACGACACACTTCAAAGGCTACAGGCGGTATTCATTGAAAACTGCGCTTGTTAAATGTTCCTCTGCTTTTCTAAACCACCGTATGTATAGTTTCAACCTGACTCTCACTGGATTATTACCCGCTCCAGGCGCTGGAGTACTCCCACTCCTAGTAAAATCACACCGGAATATGATTTACCAACTTAAACGCGTTTTCTCAAGACGATATTACTTGTTTTCTGCGGTGATGAATCTAGTCACTCTGCTAATTTCATACCATTTTGTATTTCTATCAAAATTTTTTTTCCGTTTTCGTATTAGAAGACTAGTCTTAGAAAGCTAAATGCGATTAAGTGATATATAGTAGAACAATGGCACACTTGTAGCGCTGTGGTTGTAGGTCCGCTAGAATGCACGCTCTATCTCAGTTCGATATCGCACTCGCATCTCACAAATCCTCAAACCTTACCAAGTGCCAATTAATATTAGATTGGTGAAAAGGTAAATGTTACCTGGTACAATAGTAATTGCGGTATATTATGCATTGTTGAAATGTGTCTACTTTACGAAACATGTTGAACCACCGCTGCACTGGACGTTCTTTCACAGTTTCTGTACCAGATGTGTTTTTGATGTTGCGAGTTGTCTCTGTTGTCCTAGGACCCATTTTGAACTCACGGTCTGCGACCGCAATTACTTTTGCACTGATCAACATCCTTTCCATAGTCCAAAATAAGTATAGAATACATAGCAAGTAATACGTGATTAGCAGAAAAACATTAAGCAAGATATGCTCATCGAGATGGTGCATAACATTTCCATAATACTTGAGAGCATATTCTAGTAATGGCGCACGTGGAGCAGTGGTTAGCGGTGCGCTGTGTCGCACGCAAGGTCAATGGCTTGATCTCGCGCTCATGGCTCACCAAGCCATCCATCCCTTAGCGATCAGTAAATTGGCACGAGACTGGTTTCAGGCTTGTCTAGGAGGATAAGCAGCATTGACTCGGAACAGCAGGAGGCCACCGCGAGTCATTGTATAGGCCAGGTATGCATTCAATCACCTCAGAAGAAGTTCAAAATTGAAGACGTATGCATGGCGCATCCCTTAGGGACTGATCAACGCCGAAAACTTTAGCCTTTATTCTTTTATATTTCAATATTAAATGGCGCTTTTCAACCGCAGTTACTTTGCACCTACTTGAAACTAGTCTTGTATAGGAAGATAGCAATGCTCACATGATATGTCAATAGGCTATCACAAGTTATCGTATAGTGCATTTATGGGTGCATTCTTCAGGGACTATTCAACTTCAAGCGCTTTATACTTCTTACAGCGAAGCACTCTATTCAATACCACCTTTCGTTTAACCGAAATCTACATGATCAGTAACTTTGCTGATTGATTAGCTTGCACGTTACTGTTGTTGAAGACTATTCTGGCTGATGCTTTGTCACCATTGCCTTCGATCCGCTGTAGACGTCCACTTCTGCAAGAAGTCAAATTATCCATGCGGGTGCTACACTTCACTGGGTGCGATTTGATGTGACCACGAAGAGCTACACTACAAACTGCTTCGGAACACTTGACTCGAATTGTTGAGAATTTGAAGAAG